>PVLD010006924.1:0-95962 GCA_004027595.1 Dinomys branickii | reverse complement strand
GGACTTTGAGCCAGCCCTTTATCCTGCCCCGGAGCGCTGAGCCCTCCATGCTGCATGGAGATCTACATCCTCCCCAACACTGGCGGTATATTTCATACCCCATCCCGGGCGCGGCCCCTCTCTTCTACGGCCCAGGCTTGGGGCATCGGTCCCGGTGTACCTGTCCCTTTCCAAGGAGAAGCAGCCCGTTTCCTAGCCTTAGTGTGGGTTCCATCCTCAGCCTTCGCCGCCAGTGCTGACCCCTAACATTCACTGGTTGCCCCCAACCTCAAACTCTCCACTCATCCGAGTTTCATTCCCCTGTCTAAGTTATAGGTTCTCACTCGCCCACTAAGATGACTTGGGCTTGTACCCACCCCTGCCCATCTCTGGGCTGTGCCACCCACTTCCCTCCCAGGATGTTCTCTCCAGTCCCGTGGGACAAGCACAGATGCCAGCACCTCAGTGTGCACTGGCAGATCCGCGTGGGAAGGGAGAGTGCTGGGTGTGCATGGAGATGGTGGGGCCTCAGAGCCTGGGTCGCAGGCCAGCATGGCCTCAGAGTTGTGGGGAGGGCCCATTTCTCCATGCTGTTCTCCCCTGCCCTGTTGGCTTGGGATTCTTTGCCACCACACCCCACCCCAGCCCGGAGGCCTCTGGAAAAGGATTGGGGTCTCACCCGTGTCTCAGGCACAAACCCTCCTGTTCAGGGTCAGAGCCTCAGTGCCCTGCCTTCTGCATGATCCCAAAGCACAACTGATGAGTGGGGACGGGCTGCCCTCCCTGACTCCTATCCGTAGGTCAGGCAGAATGGCTGGCCTGTGCAGCCTCTGCACACAGGACCCCTCTTTCCTTTACTGTATCGGCTTGAGGCCCACCTTCCCAGCCCTTCCCTGAGAAACCTGCACCTCCCTTGAGCAGTTTTCTATAAAGTCTGCAATAATCTCAGATGCCTTCCTCTTGTAAGTGGTACCATGTCATTTCTGCTCACCTTGGGACACTGATGGAGATGGGAGGTGACACAGGGAGGGCTTTTGGGGCTCTCACGGGTCACATATCAAGCAGTGACTCTTGATATGTACCCTGAGTGTGTGGGCAAAGTGAGTTCTGATCGTACACAGCAGTATTGAAGCTAGACGTGTGGAGTGACTTCCCATGGGGATGACATTGCTGTCTACACAAGGCCGCTCTTTAGCTCTTTGGTGGGGTTAGTCGCTGCCAAGATGGGGTCCAAAGCTTGGCTACATCCTCTTCCTCTCTCATCCCTCCTCCCTTGGGGAGGGGTTGGAAGGTGGGAGGGAACGTGGTTAGACTAACAAACACAGGCCTGGGGTGCAGCTGTGAAGAGGAAATCCAGCTACAGAGTATGAGAAGCAGTTAATGCAGACAGGGAAGATGATGAGGGGCCATGTGCTGCTCTGGGCTCATCTCCTGGGTGGGTTTCCTGGCTACTCAGGCAGGGCCTGCACATTGGGCATGTGAGAGGCTGAGGGCAGCAGCAGCCTGGAGCCGGAGGAGGGGGGTAAAATGGGCCTCAGAGACATGGAGCAAGGGGACAGGTGGCTCCAGACCCATAGGGCTGGGGTGGGGCTTATCCCCCACCTTGAGGTCCCCAGACTGAATTCTTTGCTTTCAGGATCACGGGGCTCTAGAACCGTGGAGCAGAAATCCAGATGCTGGCATATAGCATCTCAGGGCCACAATTCTAGATGGCTCCTGAGCATTTCAGGGACCTCAGAGACGCGGGAAGCCCCCAGAGCAGTCTCAAGGAGCACCCTCTCATCATGGGGAGTGCACTCCTTCCCCTCTTGCTGTTGGAAGAGTCTGCTGGGAGCCAGAGGAGCATGCTGCACGCCAGGCCAGCCCTGCACACCTGCACAGTCAGAGACGGCGCACGAGTCTCCTTGTCCTCTCCTGGCAGTCCCCACCCTTCTTCCAGTCACTCCTCTGAGATGGGATTGAATACCCCAGAGGCATTCCCATGGGTCAGTGACCTTCACAGGTGCCCCAGCAATCCCTAGGACTGTGGTGACGAACCTATAGCATATGTGTCACAGAGGGCACCCAGAGCCCTCTCTGCCAGCCTGCAAGCCAAGCCCCAAGCATCGGTAACAGGGGCAGTGTTGGTAGTTTGCTGTAAATAAGTGGGTTCTCAGTCTCTGAAAGTTTCACCATCACTGACCTAGGACAAAATAGTGATGGTCTCGCTCACAGGTTAGAGAACCGTCCAACAGATAAACTCCTCATAGCAAAAACTGCGCCCTCTGGTAAGATAGCCTAAGACTGCAAATAAATCCCGGCCCAAAAAAACAAAAACATACTGTGAGTTTGTTGTCAGCAAAGAAATCCCTGAGGTTTTTATATGCGAGTCAGTACAGTATTCTGCTAAGTAGTAAGAGCTTAGTTTGGGTGAACTGCTAAGTATCAATACTTATCAAAGATCAGCTGAGTGTCTGCTCTATGCCAGTTGATATCTAAACTTAATGCCATACACTGCTCCCCATTAAAAGCCCATGATCCAGGAAAGGAATCGCCTTTCATTAAGGAAATTCCAGGAAACAGCTCAAAATACAGGCCCTGACCCCAACCTAAGGAATCTTCTCAGAGGCAGTTGCATTTGAGGTGAATTTTGAAGAGCAAATAGGAGTTTGCTGAACAGAGAAAGATCAAAAGTATCAACTTACACAAAGGCCCTGAGGCAGGAAGATCTTGTCAGGTTGAAGACCAGAGAAGATCAGCAAAGGCCTAGAATAAGTAGAAAGCTCTGTGTGGCCCGGGGGGGGTTGTACACATGTGTAACCAGCATCTTCACTCTGCACTGGGCAGCATGAGTGGGACCTCTGCACTTGGAGGAGCAGCCAGGAAATAGAGATGTGTGATGTGGAGCAGGGGAACTGACTGCGCCTCTTGCTTGTTGAGCCTAATTGTTTTCTTCTGCCCACCCACCCTTCTGGGCCCTAGAGAAAGATGCATCATGCCTATGGGAGGCTGGAAGGACAGGGGCAGGAGGGCAGGAGCCACTGTGGGAGCTGGAAGAGGGCTTGAGGGACGAGGTGGGGGAGGGAGTCCAGCAGGAGCTGCCTGGTTCCCTGCTACACCCACTCACTCTCTTGGAGGCTGCTGGAAGTGAGTGTAGGCAGAGGCCTGGGGACTTCCAGGACCAAGTGGAAGAGGCGAAAAACTGTCCCTAGAATGTGCCCTTAAAAATGGAGTACAGTAGGGAACAGGAGAGGGAGAGGGGAAGAGGGTGGCGTGACTGTCAGTGTGGTAAACACGAAGCCAGCTGTGCACTTGGAGGAGCGAGGCAGATGGCCCAGGTTCTGTGACCCTGTGGCAGCATGAAAATTGCCCTTGCAAAACATCTCCCAGAGAAAGCCTTTTGCTTCCGCCATCCCTTGCTTACACATCTGTTCTCAGACCTGAAGTGGCTCCCAGGGTGCCTCGCTGGAGTCGGGACTGGACGGGAGTCTGAACCAGCACCCAGCTGGCCCTTTCAGGTGGTCCTGAGAAAGCTTGGCGAGACCCTACTGGTGCTGAGTGCTGGGGAACACAGCCACATTGGCTCCTGCCTTTCTGGTGACCTTGGACACCCTGCCTCTCTCTGGCTCTAGGTTCTTTCTGTCCAAGCTGAGCTGCACTTGTGACCTCCAAGTCAGGAGGCATTGCCTGCTCTTGCTGAAGTCCATCTCCTTCTTCATTAAGTTTCTGCCTGACAGACTCCTGGCCCTAATTTATGGGCATGGCCTTTCCCAAGCTGGAGAAGTGATGGGGGCAGTTAATATTCCCATGGTGATGCACTTGGCTGCCTCCGGAGTCCCCTCCATCCAGCCCTGCCTTACAGCCCCCACCCTCTGACCTCAGCAGTGCCTCTGGACCATTGTCCAGGAGATGGCCTGCCCTAGCAGACTCACCCTTCCTCGGGTTGGTGTAGAAGCTGAGGCTCAGAGTGCACAGGAGCCCATCCAGGACACATGATTGTCCCGGGCAGATACCCAGGGTTGTCCCTGCACTACCCTGGGTCTGAGTCCCTGGCAGGGCCACCCCCTCCTAAATTAGCAGCCCAACCAGAGCCACTGCTGCCTGGAAAGGAAAACAGAAATTGCACAGTGGAGAGGACCAGGGGATTCCCACCATCCGCAGCTCTCACTGCATTTCAGTAGTCCCACTCCAGCCTCTCACAGGCTGCAGCCCTGCTGGGGGTCAAGTCGCCCCTCCTTGAGAGGAGAAAGAGACTCCAAGCTCTCAGGTCTTTGGGATTCAACTCATTCCTCTGAGGTTCCTGCTGTCTGCCAAGCACTTGCTAAAAACTGGGCTCACATGGATGAACTAAATCTGCCTCTTATCCTCAGTCAACACAGTTTCCACTCAGGGTACCTGTGATTAGAAACACAGGGCCAGGCAGGTTTCTAAGATGACCACCCAAACTGGCAAACTTTGGCATGAAAGGGGCCATTATTAATAATTGCATGGGAGCTTGGTGTGGTGGTACATGCCTGTAACCCCAGAACTGTGGGAGGCTGAGGCAGGATGATTGCTATGAGTTTGAGGTCAGCCTCGACTACATAGTGGATTCAAGGCTAGCCTGAAATACATAACAAGACCTTGTGTCAATAAATAAAATGGGCTGTGTATAAAGCCCAGGCCCTGGGTTCAACCTAAGTAGGACAAATCAATCAACCAAACAATAAATAAAATAATAACTCCATACGGACAAAAATAAACTCGAGCAGTCCAGGCTGGTGGGTCTGGACTCCAGTGACCTTTGACAAGAACTAGAAGGGGAAATACAAATGCTAAACAGCCAGCCGAGACTTGCCAGTCTCCCAGCACCAAGTGACTAATACACTCCCTTCCTGGAACCTGGTCTCCAGCCACACCACGGTACTCAGCTCTCAGTAACTGAGGCCAGCAGCTTGGTGGCCTGTGCCTTCCCTCCCACGGCTCCCTCTTCCCAGCACAGCACTCAGGACAGCCCCAGGGCCCCTCGGCTTTCTGGTCCCACCCCTTCCCCCATTGCTGCACCTCCTAGACCTTTTCCTGCACTGAGACCTTTTCCTGCACTGACTGATTTTCTCCCCCCTCCCAGGACAGGGGCTGCGCTTGTTCACTTTTAGGTGCCCAGGCCTGCACAAGAGATTTACGAAACCCCCTTTGGCCCTGCCCCACCTGACAGAAATACAAAATGCAGAGCAAGAGACACTGCCCAGGGCACTACGACCTTTCTTTTTCCAGATGCGTGCTTCTTTTGAGTCCCACATCCTCCCACGTCATTCACTGAGGTTGCGATGATACAAGAGGGGCCTGCTCCTCGCTGTTTTACAGCCTGCGCAAAATGCAGGTTTAGAATACGGGATCTTCCAAAACGTAATTTAGTCTTATTCTTCACCTCAGCTTTTAAATGGGATTATAGCTTTCTGACCCTCCTGTAGAATACCTGTCCAGGGTGGTGTCTGGGCAGCGCTTGCTCCTAGTTTAAGGTGGATTCTGCGCCCTCCCCGGAAAGGAGCTGCAGCGACATCTGTGGGCGGATCCGTGTCGCAGCAGAGCCAGCCTCAAGTTTTCTTTGCATACGTGCGCCGTCTGCTGATGGATATGGGGAAGTTCCTTCACTTAGCAACAATCCATTCGCGAAGTAGTCAAGAACCTACTTACTATGTACCAAGTACTGCGCTAGGCAGAAATGCAGTTTTGAGGAAAACTGACAAACTTTATGACTTTATAAAACAATAGTAGTAATAACTAGCATTTATATAGAAGGCTATGCGCCAAGGATTGTTGTGAGAACGTTACTTATATTAAACCATTTTACCCGGGCAGCAATTCTAGGAAGTATTATTATTATTCCAACTTTACAGGTGAAGAAATGAAAGTACATAGAGATGAATGACTTGTTCAAGGCCAGGTGGGTAATAAAGGGCAAAATCTTGCAATACAGACCGTCTGCTCCAAGGTGTATGTGCTCCATAAACAAGCACATAAATAAGCAAGATACTTCCTTGGAGGGAACTAAGCAGGTGATGTGAGGTCACAGGAAAGGTGTCCTTGGAAGGGGCTGCATAAAAGACCCTTCTATGAAATCAGCCTGTCCTGAAGAATGGGAAGGAACATGCTACGTAAACAGCCCAGGAAAGAGCCATGTCAGAAACAGCCAGTGGGAAGGGGCTGAGACCAAATATTCAGTACAGATGGGGGGCAAGTCCGCGCCACTCTACCCCACACGCCTCCCCAGCCTGTCTTCTCTGAGCCGTCCTGGCTGCAGCCCCGATAGCTGTCATCTGGATCTCACAGCCAGCTTCTTCCCCGGCCCTTCTACCTGCAGTTTTTCTTGGGCCACTTGGAATGCATGAATTCTACCTTCTCACTTCCTGCTCAAATCTGCCCAGATCTCTTCTGGACAAAAACCGAGCTCCTTGGCTGTTGAAATCCCTCTCTGTGGTCCAATGTCTCTCCAGCTTTCCTGGCTTCACACTAGCCACATAAAGTCCTTACAGCTTCCCGAAGGCCCTGGACTGTCCCGCCCCTTGAGGCTGTCCGTGTGCTGGCCCATCTACCTGCACTGCCCATACTCCTTATTACCTTCCTCCTGTACCCCTTTCTCCTGGACCTTCTCATCCTCCACAGGGCCTCACACATATAGGGTAAGCACTCTACCACATCCCCAGCCCTTTTTATTTTATATATTTAGTCAGGCTTTACCTAAGTTTCCAGGCTGTACTCAAATTTGCAATCCACCTGCCTAGCTTCCCAAGTAGCTGGGATTTACAGCTATATTTACAGCTGGGATTTATATGCACCACCACACAATTAAAATATACCGCAGTTCCATCGCCCTCCAAAATGCACCTTCCCACTGCCTCTGGTAGCCAACCCTCCCACACCCCCCAGGCACTGCCAAGTACTGCTCTGTTTCCTGGCCCTGCAGGTTTTGCCTTGACCACAACGCCATGTAAGTAGAATACACATTTGTCTTTTTAAATCTGACTTCTTTCACTTAACATAATTCGTTAAAGGTTCATGTTGTTGTCGGTATTATTGTAGTCTGTTCATTTTTATTGCTTAGTAGTATTTCATTGTGTGGCTAGACAACAGTGTATGCATTCAGTAGTTGAGAAACATTTGAGTTTTTCTAGTTCTTCACAATTATGAATACAGGCATGATAGACACACATGTACAGGTTTTTGTAGGAATGTTACTTTTTATTTCTTTGGGGGAGAGGAAGCGCTGAGTCTTATGTGTTTAAATTTATCAGAAACCTCTTACAGGTTCCCAGTGTCTGTACCATTTCACATTCCCACCAGCAGTGTATGAGAGTTCTAACTCCCCCTGATCCACTTCTATTGATACAGGTATCTAAGCTTTGAGAACTACCACCCTATCTTGACTACTGTAGCTTTATTGTGTGTCTCCTCAGGTACTAGAGTCCTGCAACTTTGTTCTTTTTAAAAATTGCTTAGCTATTCAGTTATTTTATCTTCCCATATAAATTTGAGAATCAGGGGCCAGGAATATAGCTCAGTGGCATAAGCGCCTGCCTGGCAAGTGCAAGGTCCTGAGTTTAATTCCCAGTAGAAAAAAAAATTGAGAATGAGCATGTTTACATGTTAAAAATCCTTCAGAGGTCTTGATTTGGATTTCACTGAATCACTTTCAATTTGGAGAGGATTGATATTGCAATAATACTTATATTTTTTGAGACAATAGCCTCACTGTGTTGCCCAGGCTGGCCTCCAACTCGGGCTCACGCGATCCTCGGCAGCCTCACAAGTTACTGAGTTACAGAAGCAAGCCACCATGCCTGGCAATGTTGATCTGTGAACGTGGTTTAACTTTCAGTTTATTTAGACCTACTCTGGTTCCTTTCATCAGTAGTTTTACTTTTCAGCATAGGCATCATATACATACCCACTAATACCTAGTTCAGGTTACTAAATGGTATCATCTTTCAAATTTCAGCCTCACTTGTTCAATGTTCCTATATAAAAGTAACAGTGACTTTTGTGTATTGACACTGCTCCTGCAAACTATCTAAATTTACTTATATTTCTAGTAGCCTGTTTTTAGACTTCCTGGGATTTTTAATGTGATGATCAAGGTGACTGTGAATAGAGATTATTTTATTTCCTCTTTTGTAATCTGCAGTCTTTTTGTGTGTTTTTTTGCCCTATTGCACTGTCTACGATCTCCAGCATAACAGTGACTAGGAGTAACGAGAGGGGTACATCTTGCCTATTCGCAATCTTAAAAGCATCCAATCTCTCAGAATTAACTATGATGTTAGTAATATATTTTTGTACATGCCCTTTATAAGGTGAAGGAGATGTGCTAAGAGTTTTTTTTTTTAACTATGAGCAGTTGTTGAATTTTGTTTGTTTCTTTAACCATGAACAGATGTTGGTTTGTTTTTCTGCACCTAGTGATATAATTTCTACTTTAACTGCATCTTATAAATTTAGATATGCTTTCATTTTCAATTCTAATATTTTTCCATTAGAACAATGTTTATAATTTCCTTATAATCTCCTTTTGCTCCATTTAGAAGTATTGCTTGATGTCCAAATATTTGCAAAATTTCCAGATACTTTCCTGTTATTATTTCTAGTTTTTTTTCTGTTATAGCCAGAGATTATATTTATCATCTAAATTTTTAAAACTTGCTAATTTTTAGGCCCCAAAAATGTTCCTTCTAGGGGAACAAAATTTCTTATCGCTTGAAAAGAATGCATATTCTATTGTTTTGAAGTGAAATATTCTATAATGAAAATAACTGGTATTGTTCAGGTCCCTTTCTCATATTTTCTCATTACTGTCAGTTACTGAGAAAGGAGCATTATGAATTTGTTGATTTCTCCTTTCAGTCGCACTTTTGGCTTCATGTATTTGGAAGCATGATCAGGTGCATATCATTTAAGATCATTATGTCTCCTTTGTAAATTGACACTTTCATTAATATGTATGTTTTTCTTTATCCCCGGGTAACATTTCCTGTTCTCAAGTCTACGTTATCAAAATCATTGTAGCCATTTCGTCTTTCCTTTTATTATTATTTGTATAGCACATCTTTTCATCCTTTGACTTTTAACCTATCTGAGTCCTTTTTGTTTTGTTTTATTTTTTGTTTTGAGACAGGGTCTCACTCTGGAACTCAGGCTGGCCTCCAGCTTGCTGTATAGTACAGGCTGGCCTCACACGGTAATGCTCCAGCGTCAGCCTCACAAATGCTGAGGTTATAGGCATGTGCCACCACACCAGGCTTCCTATCTGTGTCTTTATAGTTAAAGTAGGTTTCTCATAGCCAGCATACAGTTGGATCATGATGTTTTTAAGCCCAATCTGGAAATCTCTTTTGTTATATATATATATATATATATTTTTTTTTTTTTTATTTGGCTTTTTCCTGTTTTGTTTTTGAGACAGAATCTCACTGTGTAGTTCAGCCTGGCCCTGAACTCACAATGTAGCCCAAGTGGTCTTGGAACTCACAGCAATCCTCCTGCCTCAGTCTTCTGAGTGCTGGAATTACAGGTAAGCAGCACCATACTCAGTTTCAAGACCATTTTCATTTAATGTAGTTATTGATATAGTTGGGAATATTGATATTTTCCTGTTGTTGTTTAATTTCCTGCCTTCTTTGGGAATATTTGAATTGTTTTTAGTATGTTATTTTAATTTTTTAATTTTTTGGTCTTCAAGACAGTATCTTGCTATGCATTTCAGGCTGGCCTTGGGCTCACTTTGTAGTCCAGGTCGCTCTTGAACTCACAACAATCCTCCTGCCTCAGCCCCCCAAGTGCTGGGATTACAGACATGCCCCACCATGCCCAGCTAGTATGCTATTTTAAATTTTTCTACTTTAATTTGCCTTTTTGGCTATACTATTAGTTGTTACCCTAGAGATCACAACAGACATACATAACCTTTCAGTCTACTTATAGTATTGTACCATTTCAAATACAATACATGTCTTATTTCTTGTGTTGCTGAGACAAAATATCCAACACCCAAAATTAAAGGAGGAAGGGATTATTTGTCTCACAGTGGGTAGAGGTTTCAATTCATAGTCCGCTGGCTCCAAGACAGGGTGGCACAGCAGAGGGGTATCGCAGAGGAGAAATAACAAGCAGGCAGGTGAGAGCACATTAGCCCTCTTCCTGTCCCTCATAGTGTATGCAGGCTACCTGCCCTAGCCAGGGTGTGACACTGACACCCTTAATCCTAGCCAGAAATATACTAAACCAATTAGTGGACCAATGTATTAATCACACACTCTTGACCACACCACCACACACTCCAAATCCAGCCACCTCTAAAAGCACCCCCATGGCTGCATGAGGCTTTGGGGGGACACCTAGACACAGCCATACAATATAGAAGCCTTACAAACAAAGAAGTCTCTTTATCTCCCTCACTGGTCTTTATATTATAATTGTCATACGCATTTCATCTATTACCTATGATAGTTTTCAGAGGGATTGCAACTATTTATTACCAATGAAAAGCCTATTAGATAATGCCATAGTTTTTCCTTCAATAGTTATATGTATTTTAAGGAATGTAAGATAATAAAGGTAGCCTTTTATATTTAATCAAATGTTTACCATCTCTGTTGCTCTTATCTGAGTTTATCTCTGGCATCATTTTCCCTCAACCTAAATATTTTTGTTTAGCATTTTTTCTAGACTAAGTCTACTGGTAACTAATTCTCTTAATTCTTAATTCTTCATCTGAAAATTTTTTACTTGGTATCCATTTGTTTTTTTGAGACAGGGTCTCACTACATAGTGCAGGCTGGCCTCATGTAGCTAGGCTGGCCTCAAACTCACTTATGTAGCCCACTCTGGCCTCAAACTCATGGTGATCCTCTTGCCTCAGCCTCCTGAGTGCAGGAGTTATAGGCATGTGCCACCATGCCCAGCCAGAGACAGTAATTTCTCTTGATCTACAATCTCACTGACTCTCTGTGGTTTCCATTGTACTATAAAGTCATGCAGGAAATATTTTATTTCAAATGTTATAATTTTTAGCTCTAAAATTTCCATTTGGTTTTCTTTATCTATGCTGTGAATCACTATCTTCCCATCTATTTCAATTTTGAATAAGCACTTCACAGTCTTTTGTAATGATTCTAATATCTAAGTCATCTCAGAGTTGGTATCTAGGGATTGTATTTTCCCTTGGGAATTGGTCCCATTTTTTCTGATTCTTTGTATGTTGAATAATTGTGTTCTGGACATTGTGAATATTATATTATGTGGGTTCTGAGCACTGTTATAATTCTGTACAGAATGTTGATTTTGTTGTCACTATGGTCTCAAGAGGTAATCAGCCAATTTAAATTCAGACCTTAAATTCTGTCTTACCTTCTGTGGGTGGTGGTTGTAATCTCAGCGCAATTTCATAAGAGAAAAGAGAAGAAAAATTTACTGTATGTAGATTATTTCTCCAACTTTTGACTCTCTTGTACCATCTACTGGTGTTTGTTTGATTTTCAGAATTATTAGGTAATTATGTTTTGTAATTTTCCCCAGAGTTTTTGGGTATAAAAAGATGGAGGGATAGGGTGTTATGGATCTAGTTCTCCTTAGCCAGAATACAAACTTCCTCTTCACTTTCTTTTGATCATCTGGAATTTTAAAAAGCCATGCAAAGCTGGGCATGGTAGCACACGCCTGTAGTACTCTGGGAGGCTGAGACAGGAGGACTGCAAACCCCGCCTGGGCAATTTAGTGACTTTTCAAGACCCAGTCTCAAAAAGGGTTAGGGATGTAACTCGGTGTGAAGGTCCTAAATTCAATCACCAGTACCCCCCAAAAAAGGCAAAGCAAAGGGCTGTGGGTGTGGGTGTCAGAGTGCTTGCACTTGCTTAGCATGAGTAAGTTAGCTGGTTCCATCCCCAGTACCACGAAAGAAGAAAAAACTAAGCGAAATGAAGCTCCAAACAGCTATGAAGACAGTTACAATAGTACAACAGCTAAAAAAAAAAAAAGTGACAACAGATATGTCTCCTATGCTCTTAAAACGTCAGGTCCCCCTTGATTTATGTCTTAGATGAGAAGACTAAGGAAGAGCTGACCAGTTGCCTGTTTAGTTTCGGGTCTAACCCCTTCACCTTCCGTTGTACATTTCTAGGCACTGGCATGAAACTGGAGGGCAGGAATTGAAGAGAAAATTTCTTCTCTCTCTCTCTCTCTCTCTCTGTCTCTGTCTCTCTCTCTCTCTCTCTCTCCCTCTCTCTCTCTGGTTTGGGCAGCATGCCCAGTGAGAGCTATGGGTGCGGGGGTGGGGGGTTTGCTCTGTATTCCTCAGATGCCTTCTCCCTCAGGGTCCCTGCTGAGCTGTCCTGGAGCCTCAGCTGGGGTACCACCACCCCCTGTCCTTGTTCCTCTACCCTAGAGATGGTAATGGCTTCCTGGTGACCTTCGGGTTGTCGTATTTCATTTGTTTTTTCATCTAACATTTAAACAATTAATTTCCCCAATTAAACTCCTGGCACAGGGGTATAGCTTAGTGGTAGAGCACTTGCTTAGCATGCATGAGGCTCTGGGTTGATCCTCAGCCCACAGAAAAACAAACAAAAGACTCTTGGCCTTGACTGTTGATCTGGATGGGGTTGAATTTAATCCCTGGGGGTGGGGTTAACAGAAGCAAGGATCTAGCACAAGTCTCCTCACTAAATGTGTCTCGCTGCCCCGCTCTAGCTGGAAGGGAGCACCGGAGGGAACAGGTAGCTCTCCTGCCTATCTCAGTTATTCTGAGATCTAAACTGAACCTTCTCAGTTAGATTCTCAGTTATTTCTCAGTTAGATTATCTCAGTTAATTCTCAGATTATCTCAGTTTAGATTCTTAGTTATTCAGTTTTATAGGAATATAAACATATTTTTAATACAGAATTAATTTTCTAGGAAAGATTTTATATTCATAGGTCTCGTCTTTTTGTGGCAGAGCAGTAAGTACACTGTCTGGCGTGGTGCTGACTCTTCCTCACCATGGTCCCTGCTCCTCCCGTGGATTCTCCTAGCCCAGGCAGTGGCTGGGGCTTACAAAACAGAAGTGGGGCCAGGAAGTGAGATGCAGCAGGGCAGCAGGCAGGAACTGAAGCCCCATTTACACACGGGAAACTGAGGTCAGCTGGCGTCCCAGCTGGGGCCACAGACAAGGGAGAAAACCTAGAACCCGGTCCAGAGCAGCAGGACAACCCCTCCTAGACCATGTCCCACCAGAGAACAACAAAAGCTCAAGATCCAGAGTGTGGGGTCCTCTGAGGCAGCAGTGGTGCAAAAATAAGGATGGGGAGCCTCCCCCTAGGACCCAATCAGGAATCATAAAATCCACTAGGTTCTGAGAGGAATCAGAGGCTTGGCAGCTTTCCCAAGGCCATAAAGCTGGACAGTGGCAGACCAGAGACAGAAGGAAAGTTTTTGGCACTCTCCAGAGGTGGACACAAGGACAAAGTTACAGTTGGGGCCACAGACAAGGGAAGAAAACGTGGAACCCGGTCCAGAGCAGCAGGACAGCCCCTCCTGGACTGTTTCCTGCCAGGAATTTATGAGACAGAAATAAAAGCACAGCCAGCATCTTCTGTCATAAAAGACCTTTAATGGCCTCCTCTTTACGGTTCTTTTGTTCATTTGTCCTGTTGGAGTTGAATAGCTATAATAACTTATCTGACAGAATTAGGAATGCCAGAGGTACAACAGATTACCCCGGGGTGACCCAGGAATGAGTGCTATGGAACAGTCACTTCACAGAAGGGCCACAGACTGGAGTCTGCCCTGGCCACCCCTCCCTCCTGCCCAGGACACACACACTGGCTGCCTCCCACTTGTAGCAAGAGGCGCCCCCAAAGCAACTGTGACTAGGGCTTAACACCCAGCATAGATGCTCAGGAGGACCGCTCTCCTTTCCCTTCCTGAGGGCCCACAGACTGCGGCCTAGCACCTCACCCAGGTTTATGAGGCACCCACCTCTCATACGCTGCCACCTCATAGGACCTCCCTGCCTCCCACCTCCCCCACGGCCTTGCAATGGTCCCCACGTGGTATGCAGATCCTGCTTACACATGGGAAACTGTGATCAGTGGCACCTCCAGGGGCACACTCATTCTAAACATAAAGTACCAGTTGGCACGCTTTCCACCACGCCATGTGGCTTGCAGTGTCTTGATTTTCACATTCTCACCTAGACTGTCCTTGGAGGAGGGCCCAAGCAGGATTTTGTGCCTAGGGTTGGTCCAAGTCTCACCAAAATGCCCACATGCTAGGGAACCCTGGCGAGGGGCCTGGGCAGAGGGCAGAGAAATTGGGAGACTGTAGGTGCCTCTTTGGCACAAAAGCTTCCTGCAGTTTGCATACTTGATTGCTCCCAAGCGCGGGCACAGAAGCCTGCTAGAGTCATGTGAGGGAAACTTGCCCCTTACAAGGTCTCGAAGGGAGTCTGGCCTCAGTGTGAATGCTCTGCAAAACCAGATTTCCAGCCACCTGGCTGTGGGCAAAGGGGAACGGCTCTGTCCCCTCACCCTGTTCCCCCTGTTGTCCCATGGACCTGGCTCAGAAGTGGGGTGTCACATGGATGCAGATAAGAGTCCTGGGTGGGGACTGGGCCTGTTTCTTTGCTCCATGGTCCCCTGTGCTTCGTGGCCAGTATCAAGGGACAAGCCCCATCCTCATTAAGCACCAGGCCCTACCCACATCAAACCCAGGCCAGAGCTACAGAGGGGATTGGCTAAAAAACCATCAAACGTGTGCATGTATGTGTGTATGTGTGTGTCTGGGAGACAGAGAAAGAGACAGAGAGTGTGTCAGAGAGAACTGAGCCTGGGTATGTGACCCAAGTTCACTACAAAGACACTGTACTGGAATGCTGAAGCTGCTCCAACAAGAAAAGCAAGAATAGAACCTGTGCTTGCTGGTCTAAGATCAAACCTCAGAATGGTGGTTTGAAGTTTTTCTTCAAAACAAAGTCTGAAAGTGAAACCTCAGTAGGCAAGAGATAAAAGCAGAGCTGTTCTGGGGGCAGAGTGGGACTGGAGGGAGAGCTGCAGGCTCAGCTCATGCTCGCTCCACTCCTGTGTCCCCACAGAACATCCCCTGACAAAGCTCTGTGGCATACCAAGGGTTCTACAGAACGTGCCAGGGGTTCCACAGTACCTGGTTGGAAAACCATTGTGACAGCATCTGCAGGTCATGGGTCCCAGGGACCTGTGCTTTGACTTTTCTTTGGGGATGACAAGTTGGGAGAGTGTTGGGGGAAGGTACTTCCCCATCCCACAGGCCTCCCTTTGAAGCTGCTGTGTGGTGACCCTACAGGGCAAGACAGAGGTGGGGATCTGCCCCACAGGTTGGCTGCTTCTGATTGGCCAGGAGGAAGGGCAAAGGTGGTAGAGATGCCAGGGCCAGGATGGTGGCAAAATGCAGGCCCCAGACAGGATGGATGACTGGGGATCTGGGGAGTCTCTTTTGGTCCTTATTGAGTTTCAAAAGAAAAATATCAAAACAGGCACAGGCCTGTATCCATGAGACCCTATAAGAGTGCAAGATGGTGGCCTTCCTCCTGGTTGGTGGAGCATGTCTAGGCCCTAGTCACTGGCAGGAGAGCAGCTATCTCTCTGAGTTGCTGAAACCATTGGGGATGGATCAATCAGGGCTCAGCTCTTGGGACAAGATACCTGCGCATTTTGGGCCCCAGGCCCTCCCAAGTGTCACCAAGGAGCCACTGTTGCTCTGGTTAATCCTGGATGGGTCCTTATAGTCTGAAGGGAAGGAGCAGGCATGTTACATTTCCCCTCACCCTTGGATTTCTTTGATGGAACAACAGTGAGGTCAGCTCCCTGACCTGGGGTCACAGCCAAGGCTTCTTAACCTCTATGAGGTGAGAGGTGGGCAATGTGGATAGCCTAGGCCTGAGAGGGCCTAAAATGGCCCTGTCCTCCAGTCACTGACAACACCCATGTCTTCTCTCCAGCCTGGATCCTGGACCCCTCTCTTTGGGCTTGTGAGTCCAGAGTAGAGTCCACATTTCCCTCCCAGCTGGGTCACCAAAGCCAAGCTGACTGAATCTCATTCTGGTTCTTGGGGCTGTGAGAAGCATCTAGCTAAGTGAGAAGCAAGGCAAGAGAGGAAGACTGGTGGAATGATGCCTCAGCGCACAGCAAAACCCCTATGTGACCTTCGCAGTGCCCTTGTACCTGCAGGGCCACACTTGAGCTACTTAAAAGACAACCGGCCACTGAGCTCCATTTCCGCTGGGCCTCACAACAATGCCTGCGTCAGGCAGGGAAAGGATTATTGTTCCATTTCAGTTAGGGAACCTGTGCCCATTAATTTGAGTCACTTGTTCAAGGCCACCCAGCTGGCTGATGAGAGCCAGGACTGAAAGGTGGCACTGGGGATTTCCAAAGAAACATTCTTTGCACGACACCATGTGGAACCCAGCAGTCAGCTGCTCTCCAAGGCAAACTAAAACCAAGAGGAGCCTACTCTTGTTTGTCTGGGCTGTAAGGCGATGGGGCCATGGGGCCCTGCTAAATAATTCAGTCCTTATCTTTCCTGGGATGGAGCTCTTCTCTTGGTGGAAGTGCTGAGTGAGTCCAGCCAACCCTCAAATTGGTGCTTTCACCCAAAGCAAGTTCTTCCTTCCTGCCAGACTTGGATCAGTGTACCACCCACATGGTCCACTGGGAAGTATATAAGTGTGGGGCTGCTGGTTTGGCACAGGCAACAAAGAGTCAACAACTGTGGCTCTTGGGCCTAGTAAGGCTCTCCAATCCCTAATGAAATTGGTTGTCACCTGGCCAGGTTGAGTCCAGAATGCAGATACCCTAAAGAGAACCACTCAGTCATGGGAGCCTAGGTGTCTGGAAAGATGATCTGGATCCTCCTCTCCAGGAAGATGCCAAGGAAACACTTTGGCCTATGTCCCACAGGACTGCAGCACAGCTCCACAGCACGCCGCCTGGCCATGGGACAAGTGGCACCAAAACCCAACCCATGTACCACCCACAAGGCTGTCATTCTAGTGTCCAAATCCCTGTGGAAATGGGTTCTGGGTTCTAACTCACATCAAGGCTGGGCGTGGACTGGGAGCAGCCATGGAGCCTGAATGCAGTGGCTCTCTTCTTGCTTTACCTGGTGACTTCCCTCTGGCTATGAGCTTCCCAAGGACAGTCCACCTCTGTGTCTGCAGTGCTAGGCAGACAGCAGTGAAGCCATCAGCAAAGCATGGCTAGGCTGAACTGAGTTGAACTTGACCACTGCCAAACGCAGTCTTGGTTCAAGGAGCAAAAAGACAGACAGGGCCTGGCCACACCCCTGACACTGGAAAAACTGCAGTGAACACTGGAGTTTTGGGTAAACCCCAAAGGTGAGTGTGATGTTGGGGAGGAAGAAGCCAGGCTCACAGGTCTATGTGCATGCTGGGGATGGAGGAAGAGGCCGGCAGGGCGCTGGTCACCCCAAACACAAGGGGGCCCCTACCCACTTCCAGAGGGCGACAGTGGGAGGCACATGCTAGCCACCTGCTGTTCCAGTGTCCAGGCCTCTATCACTGTCCAGATGGGGCACAAACTGCCCAGCCAGCTGTAGCAGGATCTGGAAACCTGGGGTCCCCAGACTGGCCAGAGGAGTGACTTCCCTGCACTCAGTTCTGACCTGAGGAGGGAGTGCCTGGGGTTGGGGGTTCATGAGATTGCCCGGGAGGACCAGGTGATTGACTGGGTCATTTCACCATAGGAGATGGTTGCACAGCCCACCACCGGATGTGCCAGGCTGAAAAGAGTTCGGATCCAACTTGTACAATACAATTGTGATGTCCCCCTCTCCAGGTAGTTGTGGGACCAAGTAGGAGGGAGCAGAAACTTAGGAGGGACTCCCTCCCTTGCTAATCCAAGGATCTGCCTGGGCAAACTTCAGGGTGTCTGCATCCTCGGGGAGAGGGGCTGTGAGATCCGGGAGGCTCTATCACAGCCCCCCACCCAAGACACTGCAAATTCAGCTCTGGCCCACCTTGTTATATCCAGACTACGCCTACAGCTTCACACCAGGCAACTTCCTGGAGCCCAAAAAGGGTGCTTCCTAGGCCTGGAGGAAGACGTAGCTGCTGGGGTGGACCCTGCCTTCTGAGGTCTAGAGGCTAGAGCAGTCAGCAGTCCCAGCTGCACCCAGCACACCAGAAGCTCTAATGTTCACAAAGTCTCAGAAGCCAGAGCTCACAGGCCTTTTGTGGATCATCTGGTCAAACTCCTTGATTTTCCAGTGAGGAACTGAGGCCCAGAGAGGAGAAGAAACTTGCCCAAGGTCACACAGCAAGTTAGCATCAAAGACCAGACAAGAAGGATGGATACCTTTCAACACTTTCTACTTTATCAGCTGTCTGCCCTGTTTTCCTGAGAAATGTCCCAGGTCTCGATCACACCAACATAAGCTGATGGGTACAGGGTACCCATGACACAGGGAACATCTGGAGTCATTGACTCCCAAGGGGAAAAAAAGCAGCCTCCTCCCCTTTGGGGGAAAGCATCTGGAAGGAGCCTGCCACCTACTGGAGAAGGAGCCCCTTTGACAGGGCCTGCTGGCCTGGGGCTTTCTCTCTCCCAACTTGTGAGGCTAGCCCCGTCCAGCAGCCCTGGAGAACTACAGGGGGAAACAGGAATAATGGTGGCCCAGCTGCCTCTGGCTCTCCAGTCTTATTTCTGGTGACCATCTTAATCAGTGAAGGAAGGAAGGAAGGAAGGAAGTGGACTGTCATCTTCCCAACCCCGCCCACCTTTGAAAGTGCTCTGGAACGCTCCCCTGCTAGGGGCTGGCACTTGCTGAAGACCCCTCTCCTTCCCATCTCTGTGCACACGGTAGCTAAGATGCCACATTCTGACAGTGCGGAAATGTACTTGGCTTGTTCACATAGCTGGCCTCAGCCCAGGTATCTGCTGGTACGAAAGTCAATTGACTGTTTTTCTCCACTCTGGGATCTACGAGTCTTCACCAATGCCACTATAAGATGAAGGGACCTGGGCAGGGGTGAAGGGGAAGGAGGAGAGGTCTTTGGTGGGTCTGAACTGCAAAAAGGCATTGGGAATCTACCCAGCTGTGCCCCTCCAGCCGGAAGGGGGACCGCCCATGGGGTTATCCTTCAGCAGGCAGAACCGCGCTACCGCCTGGGAATCCAGACATCTTCTCCTATGTCTTGAGCCCCCCTGCCCACCTCTGAGTCCTCATGCCCACCATGGCCACATAGCCTCCTGCGCATCCTCCCCTTTTCACTGCCCGTTTCAAGCCAAATCCCAAGAGTAGGGTCGTGATGGCCTTTCTGGGAGCCAGCATGAGAAAAGGGGAATGGAGAGGTGGCCCTGGAGAGGGGTGAATTCGGTGCACTGCGGTCCTGTTGGCATGGTGATGTGGGGCCAGTCCCGAGGCCAGAGGTCCATCACCAAGACCTGGAGACCACGCGGCCCCCTGGGAGAAACTGGAAGAACAAAGGGGAGGGAAACCAGAACGGGAAGACGAGTGAGCATCCTAGTGCGGGAGAGTGGACCGGAGCTGCCCAGAGGGAGGCTGGCCCCAGTCTATCTGTCGTTGAGGTGCGGGGAGCCAGTAACATCCTCCTCTTCCTCCTTGTCGTCCTTTATGCCTTTCAGTCTCTGGCGGGCAAAGTCCTCAAATACAATGTCGTCATCGCTGGTGGGAGAGACAAGGAAAACGCAGCATGTTTGCAGGGGCCAGGGGAAGAGGTAAATGCAGAGGCCTGGCCTGATGCAGTGCCCGGGGGCCAAGGAGAGAACCACACTCTGAGGTCTCTGGCCTCTAGGGCTGACGCGGAGCAGAAGGCCTACCAAGCTGGCACATCTGCATGCCCACCGCTAGCTGTTGGGACAGCCACATCTGGACCTGGGGAAGCGGTAAAATGCCAAAGGGGCGTGAGCTTCACTTGCACACCTAAGAGCTAGAAAAGCGACCCAGTTTTGAGGTGAGTGAGATGCATCAAAGGGGAGCACAGTGGCTCTGTGGTCAGAGGAAGGAATTGTTCCCACCATGAAAGGCCAGGCCACCAAGGTTTCACAGCATATCTCAACCCCCCAGAAAAGCCACCCACCCACCAAGCTGCCCTTAGGAAGCATTCCTGTTTCTGAACACAAAGGAGTGGGCTGGACTTCGTGGAAGAGAAAGCCGTGAAGCCCTTTCTCCTGGGAAGTATCAGTTCACAGGACATGGTGGGCTCAGGGTACCTGAGCGGGGTTGCAGTACTAAGGATGCTTCCCTTCTATCATAGAGCATGCACCCTTAGGACCAGGCAGGGTCCTGTCCAAGCTGCCTGCCCCGTGGAGTTCAGCCAGCAGCATGCAGCATCCTTATGGAGTGACTTGAGACCCCGTCTCCCAGATTTCTCCCTGGGCAGAAGGCAAGTGTGAGTTTTGGAGCTGGAGCAAGAAAACTGCTTGGCCCTGGAGGTGATTGATCCATGCTGTTGGCCCAGGTCCTCCCCCTGTGGCCATGGTCCAGTGCCACGCTGGCCTTCCACCACAGAGACATCCACATCAGGTGGTCCACAGGAGTCAGAAGCAGCAGGACCCCAGACCCTTTCCACCTACTGCCTGCCTCCGCCCAATGGGTGTGGCAGGGCAGGAGAGCAGATCCAGGGCTCGAATCAGCCCTGTGTGAGTTGAGCAGGTGCTGTGGATGGACGAACGGACTGACGGATGGACGTGCAAGAAGGAGGGAGGAGGAGAGACCCCACCAAGGCAGGAGGAAGAGGAACAGGCACGGAGGGTCCTTCAAGTCACATGCAGGCAAGCGGGCTGCTGAAGAGGCGAGCAGAGGTGGCTCTCAGCGGATGGGGTTAGACCAGCTGCTCCTCAGGGGTTAATAAGCATATATACAAATGTCCCCTCCATAGCACCCCCCAGGCCCACCCCAGACATCCACAGGCAGGATTTGGCTTACTTTGTGTCAAGTTCTATGAGATTGGTGTCTACTGGCGCCTCATTCTCTGGAACTGAACACAGGGCAGTAGGGTGCCCAGGAGTTAGTGAGGGGTAGGGATGGGTAGGCACAGGGCCCCATCCTGAGACAAGTAGGCTAATACAGAGAGAGCAAAGGAAGGAGAAGGAAAAGCGAGACTTATCCAAGCCTTGGAACACCCCAGATCATCTTCAAGGCGAGGGGACGTACGAAGGACAGGTTTCCCACATGACCTACATTCGTGCACTGGTGACTTTCACTACCTCTAAGACAACATTTTTTTTTTAACATTTTAACCTCTCGAGTGTGGAGTATGTTTTATAATCAATGACATTTTACAGTTTAATCATGGAAATGCTATCTTAGATTTAATGAAATATGACTAATTGATTATCCCTTGAAAAATTACAGAAATGTTATGTCCAGAGGGAACCCTATCCATGCAGCCCCTCCCCTGCTCCGGAAGAGGACAGTCTGTGCCTGCCTGTGTGGCCGATGTGCTTCTTCCTCTGCTCCCACCCTCACTCTTCCATGGAGAACAGAGGGCAAGGCTCCCTGTCTCCCACAGGGTCAGAGGTAGGAACTGTGGGGCCTTCACAAAGACCCGTGGTTGCTGGGGGAAAGGTGACACTAGGCTGAAGGTGAGGCCTGTGGGAGGTGGCGTGACAGGGAGGGGGGTGACAGAGTGACAGCTGGTGGAGAAGGGAATCAGCTATGCAGAAACCCCCATACCAGTGACCCACAGATCCTGCTCACCTTCCCGATGTGGAGGTTCTTCTTTGGGTTTGGGGTGCATTAGGGTGAAGGGCAGTTCCACGGCCACATCGCTGAAACACAGACCCAAACCCTGTGAGCCCTGAGTGGTCTCAGGCCATGAGCTCTGATGCCCTGTCAGTCGGAGGACTGGAGAGGGTTTGTGGTCAGGGAGGCAGGTCCACCCCAGTCTCACACTCTCTATGCCTCAGTCTCTCTAGGGATTGAGCTAGGAGACTTCTCCTGCCTTCAGAAAGAAACAGAAACTTCTCTTTTCCTGAGAAAGAGCTCTGGGAGTTCTGTGGGCTGAAGAAAGGATGGCTCAGGGCTGTGTGCCCTGTGGTCTCTGGGTGGCTCCACAGGAGCCCTTGGACCCCGCCCACCTCAAAACACCACGGCCTTCCTGGCACTGCTCTTCCCAACCCCTCAGTCTTTCACCCTAGGAAATCCTCCCTGACAGGCCGAGTGCCTCCATACAGCTGCTTCTTTTTAATCTTCCTGCCCTGGGCCCAGCTGCAAGGTGGAGGGATGGGAAGGGATGGGGCAGGGCAGCGCCAGCAGAAAGGTGTGCCCCACCGGCACCCCTCCCTGGTGGAGCACTTTACATCTGTGAGGCTCACTGACCTCATCTGGAAAAGAGGGACCAGGCCAACCTTGCAGAACCCCTGGAACTGCCAGATGTGGGTAAAAGACCAGTGAAACTGTGAGGCTTGGGCCCATCAGAATTGTTACTTTCTCTCAGCACGAAGATGGGGATTTGATAAGACAGTCTAAAATATTTGACTTTCTGCTTGTTTCTGCTTCCAAAGAGGACCGCTTCTCCAGGCTCACTTGGAACAGCGCGCCATTGACAGCTGGTGGGAGACTGAGTGTGCCGGCCTTCACCAAGCTGTGCAGGATAGGGTAGGGAGAACCTGGGCCTTAGCCTTCCCCCAGGCCAGGAGTACAACAGCCAGGGGCAGGGGGTGCTTCAGGAGCTTGTGTACCTAGCACAGGGCTGGGTTCCGGAAGTCTTTGATGAACCACACTGAATGCAATTAAATTAATTTCACCTCTCAAGGTAGACCAAGATTCATATGCTGAACACTACTTCCATCTTTTCACAGGGACAGGGAAAATCGCTGTGATGATGGCCTCTGCATTTTGGGAATACAAGTCCATCCACCTGGTCACAGGGAATCTTGTCTATAGACACATATCTCCTGAGGGCTTCTTCTTTGCAGCACACAGCCAGCGGTCCATTCATATTAGTATAGAGGCTTGAAAGCCACGAAGCCTGCATTTCTCCTAAACATCCTAGAATTCAGTGTGTTCTCCCAGGGCCACTCCCCAAATCCTTGCTGTCTGCAAAGCTCCCTGCCACTCGGGTGGGATGGAAGAGCAGGGGAAAGTCTTTTACAAAGACAGTGTGGGCCCTGGTCCCTCTTGAGAGGATTCTAGCCCTGAGCCTTCAATCTGCAAAGACCTCTAGATTCTTCCCAACCCACTGTCCCCTGGTTCTGGTCAGTCAGGCCAGTGGTCTCTGGGCCTTGCAGGAAGGTGGCTCAAGCAGGGAAAAGGAAGGACTTTACCTGGATGCAAGGTCTCCCAACAGGCTGGGTGGGTCAGAGGAGGCGGAAGGAGTGGTCAGGAGAGAGTGCAGAAAGAAAAGAGAAAGCACATTCATTCACCACCTCCGCTGCCCCCCAGGGTAGACCCAGGGGACACCCCCACCCCTGCAGAGAACACTCATCCAGGGCACTGATGGTTTCAGGCTGCCCTCAGGGCAGAGTGCAAGCCCAGCTCAGCACACTCACTGGACCCCAGGATCCACAGCTCTGAACCAAGCTCTCCCTGCCCCAGTACTGTGTGATGCCACTAGGAATTGCATCAGGCTCACCAGGAGCACACAGAAGACTGTGGGTCTTGCAAGGCCACAGGCCACAGGATTTGGGATTTAAAAATGTCCTATAATTTGCGATCAGTGTTATTCTAATAATTAAGGGGACTCAATGCCTAATGTTATTTAATGTTTCAATCTTTCCCTAGAAACTTATGAACCAAATTAGAAGAAAAATTCCCCTAACAAATTAGAAACTTTAAATCCTAGGTTTACAACATGAACTATGCTCTCCCTCAATTTATGGAGAAATGGGATTTTTTTTTTTCTGAGCCTCCACCAAACTGTAGAGTAGTTTCCCTATGCTTCAGGGCGAAGCATATGTCTGGCCCACTGCCTGGACTCCAGCATCCGGCCTATGATGTGAGCGTAGAGGAGGAGACTTCAGGAAGTAACTGGGGAAGTGTGAGGGCCTTTGCTTTCCCGTGTGTAAAATGGGAAAGTTGGCCAAAGTAGCAAATCTGGAACCTAGCTGTGGCATTCTGAGCCCCAAGCAGATCAGTGTAGGCGAGAGTGAGTGTGCGTGTTGTATTCCAAGGTGATGTGAGAGGCATGGCAGCCTTGGGCTCCCACAGAACAGACTCTGAGGACGCCCTCTTGCTGCATGCCTACTCCATGTAAGGCCCAGCCTGGGATAAGGATGAGCTGGACAGAGAGAGAGGTGGGAAGGGTGAAGGGGGCATGGGAGAAGGAGAGGGAATGGGGTCGGGGAGGGAGAAGAGAACCAGAAGGAGGGAGAGAGGGACAGGAAGTCCTCAATCCGCACTCCTCCTCCACAGTAGGGTGCAGTTAAAAGGTCTGACAAACAGGCACAATGGGGCAGCGGGCTGTGGGCACCTCTGTGCTTGGGGACTTTGGGCCGGGTTGCAATACTCACCCGCCCCGAGACACCACCAGCTTCACTTTCACTTTGTAGGAAACAATGATGCCCAGGATCTCGCGATTGGCACCTTCCCTCAACCTGCAGGGCGACACAGGTTAGCTGGTCCTGCGGGCTCGCTGGGAAGCGAGACACAGCAGGCAGTGCGGCTGGGTAGGGAGCACTGCTATCCGTTCTCCTGGGGTACCCAGCCACCATGTCCCACAGAGCCTAGTGGGGTCCTCAACCTGGGCCGGCAGAAGTGACAGAGATGAACTGTGCCCTCCCTCAAGGAGCCAGAACTCAGAGCCCTGGGTTCCCGGTGTGGCTGAGAGACCCCTGACTGGGTGACCCTGGTCAGCCTCTCCTGGCCCTGTCGCAGCAGCACAGAGAGGGGTGGGCTGTAGCTGCTCTTTCTGGGATTTGCTTCTCTCCCCACATTTGTGCTCAGCAACCCATCGGCAGAAAGGGCCAGCTGGGAGCTCAGAGTGAGGGAGCAGAAGCTGAAGGTATCAGGGAAAGGGGGATCCGAGGAGGCGGTGCCTCCATAAAGTCAGATTTAAGACAGGTAAGATTTAAGCTGGGGTACAGAAGGGGACAGAAAGCTTGGCAGGATGGGGGTTCCCTATGCTGGGATGATGTCCTGCACCCTTAGGCTTAATGATCCCCATGGGTCAGCAGGAACCAGATAGCCCTGGGGTCTCTATTGTGGAGGGCTCCCCACACCTGGACTGCCCGGTTCATAAGCCTGCTCTGTCCAGATTCCCCAAGCCCTCCCATTCATCTTGTCATGCCGCGACCTCTCCAGGAGCCACTCCCTTCCCTCCGGCCTCAGGAACACCGCCTCTGCCTGAGGACACCAGGCCAGGAGCTGCGGCCCCAGCCCCAGGCCAGCAACAGCACAGCACTGACTGACTGAATGAGCCAGATCCTGAGCCAGATCCGGGGTCCCCATTGTTCTCTGGTCCTCCTAGCCCTGGGAGAGACAAAGCTGACCCTTGTCTCTGCACAAATGGGATCAAGGAGGGCGGGAACTCATGGTCTAGGAGCCTCGAACTAGGAGGGCGGGTCCTCACAGGGTGCTGGAGGCCAGGTTTGTGTCCTCATGCTTCAGCTTCCCGTCCAGGGCCAGGCCCCGCTTCTCCCGGTTGTTGGCCAGGAAGGGGGTCAGCGTGTAGACCTTGCAGAATGTTGAGCTCGGTGCCACTGTGTCACTGTGAAGAAGAGAGGCAGGCATGGAGCTGGCCCTTCCCATGGCCACCCCAGCCTCAGCCTCAACCCAGCCAGGACTCCTAGCCTGGCACCTGCCCAAGCCTCCCTCTGCCAACCTGTTCCCCTCTCCCCCAACTATAGGGACCAGGCCCAGCTCTGACACAGAGACCACTCCCACCCAAAAGAGATACATCTACCCGACATGCAAACTGGACTGACCCTGAGCTAGGAAATGGCACAGTACAAAGTATACGCTTATTTAAAAATCACAACTTTGCATAAACCCGGAAAGAAGCTATTAGAGACCCATACCCACTCTCTATGCCATACAACTAAAATTTCACTTGCTTTATGGCAGCTCCTAGCTCCTTATGCAGGCACCTCTATCCATCATGGACAGGGCATTTTGACTGTTCAATTTTTAAAATTTTTTGATTGTTCAACTTTTACTTGTTTTTGCACCATGTTTGTTTTCTCTCTTTTCAACAACAACAAAAAAGCTGCTGAGCAGCAGAGCAGGCTGGCCTGGCAGCACCCTGCCCTGCCCCTCACCAGCTCTATGAGTGGAGCATGTCCCCTTCTCTGACCCCACTGCCCACCCTGCACACTGGGGCAGTAGCACCCCCAACCCTACAGGGCTCCGTGAGAAGTGGACTGTACCCACTCCGAGCACAAGCGGCTCCCTTCCTGGGCTGTATGAATCAAGCAGATGTGCAGGTCTGCAGGACCCGAGGGTCCACTTGGGACCTGCGAGCTGCCCTGGCTCTGGGTCACTTCACTGTACTCCTCACCGAGAATCTACACCTCATGGCTCTGAGTTTGTTTGTTTTTTAATCAACAGTGGCTGTAAGAAATAGCTAGTAATAGGGGCATGTCTCATCTAATTATAACACATTACCTATAGGAAATTAAAAACTCCCTCAAAGACATTTTAAAGTGTGTTTATGTGGCAAAAAATACCGATTGCAATTATATATGCGCATATTCAGGTAACACTGCATAAAATGCAACTGCCCCCCCAAAATTTTAGGGCTGGGTTAAAAAACAGTGTGTCTTCTAATGAATGTGTGAACTTCCTATAGGTGGGTAAAAGCCTTTTGCTTGAGATTTGGCTTCTTAGTGGCCAGAGTGCTCAGGGCAAGCTCTACGCTCAACCACAGTAGCTCGCCTCAGATCTAGTTTTTGTAAAATTATTCTTTGCCCTCCCACACACAACCCCTTTTACCCAGAGAGCTGGATGACTTCTCTATCAGACAAAAAAAGCTGTGTACCTGGGGCCTCCCACTCTGCCCTGGCTCCCAGAAAACTCTAAACCGTTTTCCCTACTGCCTCAGTTTCTGGTACAGTGTGGTGATTCTCCACAAACCCAATTCCCCCCCATGCATTAGCTCTTGCCAGGTCTCGCTGGTTTTTCTTGACTACAGTGTGCCCTGTACTGCAGCTAAATCAGATGGATGGTTCCTGCAAGGCTCTTCAAAATCATCTACTGCGAGCGGCAAGGAAGCCTGAGGCCTGGCCTTGTGCAGGTGAGCAGGGCCACCGGAGCTGTGCCCAGACTGAGAACTGCTCTTTCCCTGCCCGGTCCCAGGCCCCGCCTCAATCACTCACTCAGCCTCTTCCATGGCCACGGGGCACTTGTACTGCGCTGTGTTGAAGAGGCAGATGTCTGCGTACTGGCGCACTGGCGGGGGCAGGGTACAAAGGGAGGAAGCGCATGAGCAAGGGGCAGCTCCAGGAGGCACTTCTGGCTCCTCCCTCAGCCTGGGCAATGGCCAGAGTCCACCAGGTGCACTTCTGCATGACATCACCCTCCAACCAAAAGGGACCCCCCAAACATCCATTCCTCCCCCTAACTTATAGTTTTCCCTTCAAAAACAGCATTTCTCAGGGTCCAGGAAACCTAGAAGAGGCAGCCTGACCAGAAGGCCATGAGGAGCCTGGGGCACCAGCCTCAAAGTCCCCACTTGGCCCGGAGCTGGCCTGGGTTTGGGGGTTATTAATGGCAGGTATCACCAGGCCCTTGGTAAGGGGCAAGCATTCACTTACCCCAGCCCATGGGAGAGCTCCACCTCACCCCACCCCACCCCCCAGAGGTCCCCTCTCCCCAGGATACCTGAGATCTTGATCTTCTTCACCGTCTTGTTGGTGTTGTTGGTGACATGGACATTGACGCTGATGGGTTCTCCATGGTAATAGATCTGGGAGGCAGCAGAAAAGGGAGTGTTAGCGGGGAGGACACCAGCCTTTTAGGTAAAGGGGAAAGGAAAAGGCCTTCCTGGGGTTCCCCAAACCTTAGTTATTCCAGCTTTTGCTCCCAGCTCATTAACCACTTTGCACTGATGTGAAAAGGGCACTGAAGCCACCAAGTATATCAGCCATCCGATCCCTTGGGGGACTCTTGAAAGGTATCTGAAGTAGGTGATAGTCCTGCCTCCAGGCCTGACCTGGTCACCAACAATCATGACAATAGCAATCGAAGCCATAGTGATGCTGATGGCTGTGTGGTGTTGGACAAGTTATGTAAGCCTTGCTTTCTCCCATGGTACAACAGGACTTAGACTCAGTGATGCCTCAAGTCCCTGCCAACTGGGCTGACACAAGGGGCTCTGGAGGAAGCCAGGCAAGCAGAGGAAGGGCTTGCTGTCTGCACAGGAGACCCAGCTCTGAGTTCTCACTGAAGGCCCTTAACTGCATCTCACCCAGGCATTTGCCTTCAGCTACCCCCCGGAGGGAGAGGGTGCCCACACCCCAGGAGGGGCCTTTCTGGGCTCACAGCAGGTCTCAGTTGGCTGTTTAGAGTTCCCCACCTTCTACAGGGTTTGTGGTCTAATAGCTCAGAGTTAGGAGGCATTATGACAGGAAGCCCATAGATCCCACTACCCCCTTCTCTGCCAATCTGGTTGGTCCTCACCCTGTGGGCTGAAGCTCAAAGTTGGTGGATTTGAGAGGAGATGGGGAGGACCTTTCCAAGAGCATGCTGCTCCCTTCTAAGTCGGCTGAACCCCTAGGCTCATGTCCACCTCTGCTACTGCCTTAAGAGAGGCCTCAGATTCCCCAAGCTCCATAGCCCCAGGCCTGGGGCATGGGCTTCTGGCTGAGGAGTCCGCAAGGCCAGGTGGCGGGTCCGGGAGAGCAGCCCCTCCCCTCAGCTCCCAGCTCCTACCTCCTTATCCAGGGAGGCCTCCAGGTGCAAGGGCTTGTCCGACATGAGGAACTGCCTGGTGGTCTCAGCTGTGGGCTGGGGGCCAGGCCTCTCTGGGGCATACTGAACCTTCCGGATGACCAGACGTACAGAATTTCTAATGGAGATGGACCGTTTGAGAGATGGCCAGAGTCACCTACCTCCATTACTTCTTTGCAATTCTTACATCTCTACCCTGCTCAAGAGGCTGCCATAGCTCCCTACTGTCTTAGAGTCCAGCCAACTGCAGAGGGGCCTTGGCATCCTCTGGCCCCAGTCCATCCTTGCCCATTCTATTCCCAAACCATCCAGTGGTAGCATGTTATTTGGGTCTGTGTCGTGGTACTCAGCAGGATGATAAGAACTGTCTTCACTTCCTGTCTCTCTGTGTCACCTAATAGTGAAGTTCTTTTAGAACATAGAGCTGGATCTTCAGCACCTATGACAGCGTCTGCCATACAATAAATATCTATTAAGTGAAAATATGAGGCTGGGGTTATAGCTCAATGGTAGAGCACCTGCCCGGCAAGCCTGAGGCCCTGGGTTCCATTTCTAGCACTGAAAAAAAAAAAAAGAAAAAGCAGAAGGGCCAGGGGCCCCATAATAAATAGTTTTCTGGAAGGTGTTGGGCTCAGTGGGGGGTATGGGCCCAGCTAGGTGGTGTAAGCCAGGGAAGGGGGAGCTCAGGGAGGCGATGTAGGCTCCCAGATGTGAAGAGGCCAGGGAAGGCGACAGGGCTCAGGGAGAAGTAAGGACTTGGGGAAACAGGGAGGGGACAGGGACTCGGAGACCGTCTCAGTGGCACACTGGGAGTGCTGGCATCCCCCTTTCTCCAAGCCACCTCCACTCTCTGGAACTATATGACCTTGAGTGTATTCTCTCCTCTGTGCCTCAGTTTCCTCATCTGTAAGACAGCAGTAGGACCCACCTCTTAGGACTGCTGTGAGAATTAAATGAATCCATGCATGTCTGGGACTTTGAACACGTTTAGTACATGTCTGAGAAATGACAGCTACCACCACCAGTTCGTCACCATGATCAGGAAATTATGGGTGTGGTCTTAGATACCCCCTTGGTGGTGGTCGGCTGAGGATGAGGCTCTCAGTGTTGGCTCTGCTCTTTTGCTCTGGTTAGGCTCCCTGACACAGCTCACAGCACCCTTCTTTCTCCCTGGTCTGAAGTCAAGAGGAAAAGGCGAGGAGACGCTTGAGAGAGGAGGATCTCATCTCCGCACACACCGGAGAGTGGCCCAGGCTGCGGATAGAAATGCCTGCAGTACTAGCAATAGCCACAAGGAGGACAGCAACTTACTCTCTAAGAGGCTGCTGTATCCTTCGCCGCAGGATGCAGGGGCATCCCTGGGCGACCAAGCCAGTCTTGCCAGGAGGTAGGGCAGGGTCTAACGCAGAAAGGGCAGCCCGGGATAGGCGCCTGCTATTTCTGGCCCACAGGAGTGCGCCTCCCCTCTCTGAGACATGGGCCCTCCCAACTCTCCCCTGAATGGGTTCACCTTCACGCCCCTCCCTTGCTTAGGGGCCTCCGGCACACACAGGCCGCACCTCCGCCCATGCCTCCCAGGAGGAAACCGGAAATGATGGCCTGAAAGCTGCTAGCTAAACACTCGTGACAGCCTGAATTTAGGGGTTTTTCCAAAAATAATAAGACCTGCAGCCTGGAGGGGAGGAGCCAGAGGCAGGCAGCTGAGGAGGAAGCTGCTGGAGTGGTATACAAAGGTACAAAGGAGAAGCCGCTGAGGATGTGGCTTAGCGGCTCCTCCGACTTGCCCCGCCCTTCTGGCCGTCCCCTCCCTCTCCACACGTGGTGTCCACGCACCTTTTGTGAATCTTCTCCTCCAGATTCTCCGCACAGAAGGCTTTGACCTCGTAGTCCACACCACAGGCCTGTGGAGGAGGCAGTGCTGGCCACAGGGCCTTGGGGACGCAGGGCCTGCGGCACGTGGCCAACCCATCCTCCATGATACACACGGGGCTACTGGCTGCGAACACCAAGCTCCTGGGTCCTTGGTCAGCACTGCCTCCCCACCCACCTGCCCACAGAGCTGCTTCCAGAGCGCCTGACTGCTGTCCCAAGGACCCTAGCTGGGCGCTCCTTTGGGGACTCCTGCCTCCATCCAGGTGGCTGCCTCCCTCCGAGTAGCACGGGCTGCCTCGCTGGAGGCTTCTAGAGGGTACATATCCTACCCTGGGGGGCTGTCTCGGTCTTCCAACAACACAGGCAGCACATCCTGTTATCTCCGCCTCACAGATGAGGAAATGGGCTCTGAGGTCTGGGAGCTGGGACACTAATGGTCTCATTTCTCTCAAGCCTCAGTTTCCCCATCTGTGCCACAGCGGGGCTGGCACTGCCATATAAGGTGTCTGGGACTATGTGAGCCCAGGTGAAAGTCTTTAGAACAGTTTGATCCTGTTGATGCCAACACGAGGACCAGCAGTGGTGACTCGGGAGAGCCTCTGACACACCCCTGAGCATGGAGGTGAGGCTAAGCCTGCAGCCTTGTCTGAAGAGAGGATGCAGAGAGGCCCAGCGGGCCCACACCCAAGGAAGCGTCGGGACGGGGAGTGGGGTGGGTGGGAGGGGTGTCTTATGTGTCCAGCACCTCTCAGGGAGAAAGCTGGAAACCTGGGGACACGAGAGCCCTGGAGCCAGACAGATGCCCCCTTTGGGGTCACTTGCCTTCCCAGTGTCTTCAGGCCCTGGTTGCAGCGTCACGGAGCATGGGAGGTTCGGAGGGATCTGCCCAGAAGACACAGAATCAGCCCCGGTCAGAGCCACCACTCCCTTCCCCTTGCTGGTCTCACACCCCGGCCACTCCCACACGCCTGTCCCAGCAGGGCCCAGAGGATAGGCTGTGTCTCCCCCACGAGGCACGGAGCCCCTAGAGTGGGCCATGTCTCCCCCATCAGAGGCCTCCCCAGTAGAGCCAAGGATTTGAATCTCTGGTTTCTTCAAAGGTTTAGCCCAGGTCAGTGCTCATAGCAATGGTTGAAAAATCTTTTCATGGTGTCTGCTGTGCTGGGCAGGATAATGGTCCCCCAAAGATGTCCATGTCCTAACCCTCAAATCTGGAACTCTGTTATCTTACTGGACAAAAGGAACTTGGCAGATGGGATTACGCTAAGGACATCAAGATGGGAAGAATCGCCTGGATGAATGAGGTAGGCCTGATATTATTCCAGAGCCATCCACACCAGAGGAAAGGGACATCACAGCCACCGCTCTCAGATGAGGAGCCCATGCCATGAGGGGAGGGGTGGGTGAGGAGGCCATGAGCCACGCACTTGAGTTGGAAGGCAAGGACACTGATTCTCCCCTCGGGGCCCCAGAAGGAACTGCACCTGCCAAGCCCTTGACTTTAGCCCCATGAAAACCATTTTGAACATCTGACCTTCAGGATTTCAATAGCATAAAGTTGTACTGTCTTAACTGGTATGTTTAATTATCACCAAATTTGTGGCATTTGTGACAAAAGCCATAGGCAACTAATACAGCTACAAGATGACTTCGTATTTCCACTCCACTCTTAAATGCTTAAAGAAAGGAAGGAGATTGCACTGAACGGTACACTCAGACAGTCGAAGAAATAGGAAGCTGCCCCACAGCCCCCAAGTCCGGCCCTGAGCACTCCCTGCGGGTGGCACTTCTGAGTGGGCGGGCAGACAGTCCCTACCTCAAAGGTGAAGGGGTATGCGTGCTCGCCCAGCTTCTTGATGAGGCGCTCCTGCAGCCGAGTCAGGGGCTTCTTGTCCTCAGGGGCCGGTGGGAAGGACTGCACATTGGCCACAAACAGGTCTTTGCGAAAGGTCAAGCCCAGGACATCCAGGTCCTCCCGGCCATAGCGGAAGGCGCAGGTCAGTGTCACGTAGACTGTGGGGAGCAGGGGCCACTGATCAGGGGTCTGGGAAGGAGCACATAGGCTCCCCACTGTGCCAACTGTATCCTGGGCATTAGCCCCCTGGAGGCCACAGGCCTATTCCTGCGTCCTATGGGGATGGGTGTGCTATGTCCCCTCCAGAGCTGGTACTGAGGCCCAGCAAGGCAGTCCATGGCATGGCTGCTAGGAGGAAGTGGGGATGACTGCTGGCCACCTTCCTCCCCCACCCCAGGGACACTGGGAACAGCCTGACAGAGCAGACAGGGCTGGAGCAGGTGGCAGGCATTGGGGGACAGAGGGACAGCAGAGGACAGGGAGCAACTGTGGCGCTGTGTCCAGAAGGCACAGAGTCCTGTCCCAGTCCTACCCCCGCTCCTGTCTCCCCACTAGCCTTGCACAATCCCCTTACCCCCTGAGTGACTGGCACAGGCAGCCTTGCTATGTTCATGACGTGGAAGAAAAAGTGCTTAGGCTGTGACAAGTTCTCCCAGGCTGGAGGGGGCCACAGCACCGCCGTGATGTTCCTGGGGTTTGGGGGCACCAGTGGGCTGGGCAGAGAGGCAGTAAGATGATGTGATGTCCTTTCTGGAAGCCTGAGGTTGGTAAGGAAGTGGGGAGGGGGTCACAGCCTACCTCTCCTCTCTTTGAGGTACTCAGGATCCACCAGGACCACGCCATCTGGGGGACACAGAGAGTAAGCTGATCCTCCAAATTCACCTCCCAAACCCTGAGCCCTCAACACCCGCCCAAGCCCAAACTCAGCCATCTGTCCATTCAAAAGCTTCATTCGAGAAACAGGAAAGCCAGCACCCAGGGAGTGAGCCTGACTTCCCTGCCTCATCTCTTTCATGCCCGACTCTGCCCGCTCAGACCAGCGGTTGACTCTGAGTGAGTTACTTAACTTCTCTGTTTCTTCATCCGTTACTAAAAATAATACTGTGGGTCTGAGACCCTTAGGCCCAAGTGTACTTCAGAATTCAGCAGCTGTGAGTGATACAGTAGCAGCGTGGTACATGTTCTGCAGACTGGGTACCGCCCTCTGCAGGATACGCGCCCTGCTGTAAAAGCCTTTAGCAGCTCTGCACAGATACACTCACGGGCCGTGTAACATTTCAAAGCACCACAAAAATGACATGGCCCCCTAAGAATATATCGCCTAGTGACATCATGCTCATCTTAATATGTGTAAGTACACCCTCTGAGGCTCACCCAGTGACAAAGGCACCTAATGACGCATTTCTCAGAATGTGTCACCATCCCTTGGTGATGTGTGGCTGTGTTCCACCACGAGGCTAAATGCGGCTAAATGGCCTTGCCTGAGATGAGTCAGGTTTGCCAGCAGACAAAGCCAGCCTGAAACCTAGGAGCAGACCTGGGTTTTCCAGGCAGTCCAGATTGGGGGTCTGGGGACTGGAAGCTGTAGCTCCTCCTTCACAGGGCCTGTGTGAGGACAGGCGGGTGGTCTGTGTCGGCGTGCACATGTGTAAAAAGTGCCACAGGTGTGAAGGGCTTGGACAGAGCCTGGCACAGGCGAGCATGATGGAGAGTGTGGAATGGGCCCCGGGCCCCTTGGCCTTGGGAGCAGAGTGGCCACCTGGACACAAAGGGCTTTTTTCTTGGCTAGGCGAGGAACGCTGGCTCGGGGGCCAGCTCTGCCCGGCGTCTCCAGCTCATCTCTGGCCGAACCTTTCTCTGGCTCTCGCGGTACTACCACCAACCCCCATGCTGCCCACAGCTGACCAGGGAATCTCAGGGAATCTCAGGCACAGGGCCCGGAAGGGTCCCAATCCAACCTGGGGTCAGGGCGTGCCCAACAGGCTGGCAGGACCTGCCTGCATCTTCCTTCCTTTTAGGGTGGGCTTCGCCTCTGGGCCACGTCCTGTTCTGGGCACTAGGGCGCCGTGGAAATCCATGCACAGAGAGTCCCAGGGGTGCGCAGAGAACCCCTTCAGGCTTGTGATGGGAAGCTGCGTGGGGGAGGAAAGCCGCAGCCAGGCCTCACAGGACTGAAAAGGGTCACTGGCTGCATGACTAAGGAGTAAGACAAGGCAGGCAGAGGGAACAGCATGGCTCTGAGGTGGGGAGCGCAGATTCTGGAGGCTGAGGAGGATCACAAAGTCCCATCAGCTAAGCCTGGAGGCTTGGACTGGTGCCCAGATCTGATGGGAGTAGTGAGCACAGAGGGGTATGGCCGGACCATGCTAGAGGGCAATGGCGTGATGGACAGAGTAGTTCTCACTGTGTCGTGAAACCAACCCTGAACGGCGCCCTCCCCAGGGGCCAGCACAGAGCCCCGTAGGAAGTAGGTGCTCTCGGGGGCGGACGTGTGCTAAGGAGCTACTCCCTTCCTGTGCTCACCCTCTGCAGCCTCCACTGCCACCTGTAACAAGCCAATGGCTCTGCACGACACTGCTGTGCCTTAGAGCCTTTGGAAATGACAGTTCGAAGCAGACCACAACCTTTGAGGGCCCCAGTTCAGGCAGAAGCTATAAAAGACAGAGGGAACTGAGCTTCAGAAGACACCAAAAATGTTGGGTGTCCTCAACAGAGACAGAGAGGGAAAGTGGGGTTGTTCTGCCCAGGACCACAAAGAGGGGGCCCTGAAGCAAAGCTGGTCCCTCTGCAGCTTCCCAGTCCTGACACATCCCGCTGACACAGAGACCCCAGGGGCACCCAGGTCCTCAGCCTCACTGTTAGACTGGTCTTCCTCCTGCTGAGCTGAAACCTGCCGCCCTGTCCCAGAGCCGTGAGGGATGCTGCTGCCCTCTGGCCCCGGAACAGCCTCCAAGGATGGGAGAGGCCACATTCTCCGGACTGTTTCGATTTTCCTCCCCTAGACTTGGCCTCATGCTGTCTCCGCCCCCGTCCTCCCTGCCAGCCTGTCGCTTCCCCTGGTATCACTTTGATTTGTCCGTGACCTTCTTAAAAATGATGACGAGGAGGAAGAGGATGATAAGAATCATAACCTCTCCCTCCCTCAGCCGTGGGAGGGGCAATGAGCCAAGAGTCTTGCAACAAGAGCAGTGGTTCTTTACTAGGGCAGTTTTGCACCCTGAGGGGCCATTTAGCAATGTCCAAAAGCAATCCTCCTGCCTCAGTCTCCTGAACAGCTGAGATTATAGGTTCTTGGCTCCAGAGATGTCCGCGATCCTCATAACCACATTAGGCATGGCATTCCTGGCATCTAACGGGCCGAGGCCAGATGCTGCTGCAAAGCTTACAATGCCTGGGACAGACCTCAAGCCATGATCACCTAATCCCAGGTGTCAGGAATCCTGAGGATGCGAAGCCCTGAGCTCGAACAAGACCTTGAAAGGTGACTTCAGCCATGACCCAGAACCCCATGTAGGTGAAAATGGTCCCCATGTCACAAACCCCAGGGGTTTTTCTTTCCATCTCCCACTTTTTGCCATAAGGAGGCAGCAAAACTAAGGTTTTCTGCAGAGCCAGGAAACCAGGTTTGAATTGGGCCCTGTACCAACTGGCTCTGTGACCTGGAACAAGTCATGCAGCCTGTCTGTGCGTCACCGCCCTGGTTTGAAAATCAGAGATAATAATCATAGCTGCCCCCACTGTCTGCTGTCATCACCCCCCCCCCGTCACATCAGGACAACTTCCTCATCTCGCCTCTACCCTCCCCACAATCTCCGAAGGCCCCGTACACGGGAATGGAAGGAGCTGCTCAGAAGACGCTTGCTGACCAAAGCAGGAGCCATGCACCCCATCCCGGGCAGCAGCGCCCCGAGAGCCCTGGGTCTGCCCCGCCCTCTGCCCCCCCCCCGCCCTCCGTGACTCACCCACTGGGTCCACAAGGTCGATGTGGTCCACAAAGTCCCGCTTTCCCAGGTAGACGGTGAGCTGGGAAGGAGAGACACAAGGGCGTTGGCAGCTGTGGGCCAGAGAGGGCACAGGCCCTGCCTGCCCTTGAGGAAACCTGGAGCCACTCTAAGGACTTGTTTTCTCAGGTAGTGAGCAACCGGGAGCTGGGCCCCAGCCAATCCACAAGGAAGAACCCCCAGCTAGAATTCCACGGGCTCAGCGCCAAACCTAGAAGGCCCTCCTGCCCTTCCTGCCCCACAGTTCTGACGATTCGACCTATGCCAGGTTTCTCAAATCCTCCCTCTCCATGCCCGCAGCAACCCTTGCCTGCTGCTGACAGCCTCACAGGCCCCAGACTGCAGGACGTCCTCCCCTCCTTAGCCAGACTGGCTGTCCTACAATGCAAACCACATCACAGACACCCATCTGAAAACCCTTTCACAGTTCCTCAGTGCCTGGAGGTAAAGATGACAAATGGCCCCCATTCCAAATGCCAGCTTGGACTGATTACCCACCAATGCTGCCTCGGGACCTGAGAAGGGATCCAAGATGGAATCCCGGTGCGACAGGAAGCAGTGAGGTGGCCAGGGTCTGCTGTGCGCAGCAAACGGGGCTGTGGAAGGCCCATGGCACTGCCTGCCACCCCAGGCCGGCACTCTGAGTTCCCACGCTCCACCACGGGTCCCCAGGACTCAGTCTGCAGCCAGGCCAGCCTCTACTCTCAGTCCGCTCCCGCTTGGTGCCTGGGGACTTGACTACCTGGGCTGCACCACAGTCCATTTTTATGGTCCTGTCTGGAACACCTCTCACCTTGCCTTGTCCAGAAATGCATCCCTCCTAGAGAAAGCCACCCTGACTGCCCGCACTGGGCCCAGAGCCCCAGGCACCCCCGTATCTCATGCTTTGTATGGAAATGATCCATCTCTGCGGCCACCCCACCACCTGCTGTGAGCGATGTGTCTTACTCATTCAACACACCCTACACCACCCCCAGCAGGCTTGGCCCAGACCCGGCACACAGTGGTGACAGTATGTGCTTGCTGAACTGAGAGGAAAGCGGGGCCTGTGGAAAGAAAGGAGGACAGGCCCTGGGAGCCACCCTGGATAACGAAGTGACATCAGGGGCCTCTCGCACCTGCTTCCCGGGGCCTGCGACCCGGCTGGACCTCTATCACAATCCCACTGCTCTCTGAGAAGCCGGTTCTCTCCAAGCAGGGTGCCCCACCCCCACAAAGGCCAGACAGGAAGTTTCCCCACAGGCCCCTTCCGTTTGGATGGAGGGCTCCAGAGGACAGAGTTGTGTCACTCGTAGCCCAGAAGAAGCACTGGCAGAGACACTGTTGGCTCTGCTCGCCCAGGAGAGGGTCCCAGAGCTGGGCATACTCACCTTTCCGTTGGGGCTCGCCTTCTTGAACACTCTGTGGAGAGAAAGAGAGGGGAGGCCAGCGTCAGTCCTGCATGCCCAGGCGGGCCCTGCAGTCCACCCCAGCCCAGATGGGGGCAAGGGCCTGCAGGGACTTCCAGGAACCACACAAAGTGGAGCTGGAACACGGCCGGCATAATCAGCTCTTCCCATCTCCACCTCTGCCTCCGCCTAAGCTGCCGTCACAGCTGCTCCAGCCCTCCTGCAATACCCAACAGACCCCGAAGCTCATTCTTCACATGGCGGCGGAGAGGGGCTCAAAATAAGTGTACCAATTCCAGTGGAGGAAAAGCCTCAAGTGCCTGCGAGGTCTGTGTGATCCAGCCTCGCCCCATTTTCCTCCCTGAATCACCTCCTGTGATTCTCCTCACTCCTCTCCAGCCTTGAAGCCTCTTACTGTTTAAAAACCCACCAAGACAATTCCTGCCTCAGGGCCTTTGCTCTGGCTGTTCCCTCTCCCCACACATCTGCTTGCCCAACCTCGCTGACTCATTGGGTGCTTTATTCTGTGCCCCTCCCCAACCCAGCTCCCTGATCCTTCTTTTGGTCCACCCCACTCCTCACTGTCTAAACTGCTATATCATTGGCCTGTTTTTCCAGGCCTGGCCTGTCTGCTCCTCTAGACAGGGGCCTTTGTCTCTCTAGTCCACTGATACATCCCAGGCATCCAGAACAGCAGCATGACTGCTGTGCCACAAGTATATGCTAATGAGTGGCAGGCAGGCACTTAATTAATATTAGCTGAACAGGTGAGTGAATGAATGAGGAAAGGAATCTACCGCCTGATTTGGCTGAGAGAACCAAGGCACAGGAGAGGGAGGTATACACCCAGGGTCACACAGCAGAGCACTGGACACTGAGCCAGGCATTGATGTGGTCCCCAACTCCTGACGTCCACGCTGGCCTCCTATCATCCCTCTTGCCCTCTCCCCGGCTGTGTGTAGAGCCTGAGAGACCCAGCCACCATCATGTAGCCCAGAATTTCTCAGGATCGCAGAGAGGGAGGGAAGAAAAGTGAAAGACAGAGACCCAGAGACTGGAGCGGCGTTGGAAGAGAGCGGGGAAGGTGAGGAGAGAACAGACACATAGCCATGGAAATAAAAGATGGAATAAGAGAGGGAAAAAACCACCAACCAAGAGGAAGAGAGAAGCAGTCACAGCAGAGATGGAACAGACGCCGAGCGACGGAGCGGGCTTGCAGGAGGCCGAGAGGGAGAGCGTCGCCCACGTCCCGCCCAGGCGCAGGGCGTCATCGGCATCCAGGCGAAGGCCACCAGGTTCGGGCAGCGGCTCCTCCCAGAAGCCCAAGGTAGGGTGGCTGCTCGGTCTGCGCAGCCCTCACCCCAGCCCCCAGCCTCTTTCCCAGGGTCCCCAGAGACCACTGACAGGTCTGGGCACTGCTCACAATGAAGAGCTTGGCACACCCTCCCCCCTTGCCCTCCCCCCCCCGCCCTTCTCCCCATCAATATTTATCGCTCTTGGGGGGTGTGAAGGTGCCACAGTTGGCTGAGGTGTGATAACTGCTAAAGTGAGAGAAAAACAGATCACATGGTTTGCACCAGCATCTCCCAAGCTGAGGCTGGGCCTGCAGAGGAGACTTGAGAAATAGCCCAGCCACGGGACACACACCACCCGGCCCCCTGCTGCTTCCAGAAGACTTAAGGTGTCTCCACCCCTAGGGAGTCCAGTGGCCGAGGGAAAGGAGAGACCACAGATGCCTGAGGGCTCAGATAACTGAACCAGCAACCATGCCAGCGGCTGAGGGACAAGGGGCACCCAGGGCACCCGAGCCAAGGGTGGAGAAGCAGGACTCGAGAAGGGAGAGGGGGAAGAAAGAATGGGCTAGGACCCGCTGGGTGGCTCATTCTTTCTCATAAGAGCACTGTGAAATGGGTGCTTTACAGATCATTAATTTGAGGCTCGCGGAGTGCAATAATTAGCCCAGGAACATACACAAGCAAGGGGCTAGTTCTGGGTCTGCTTGCCGAAGCCATGTGTGCTTCCCACCCACCACTGCAGGCTCCTAAAGCAGGTGTCTGTAGCAACATCTGGGATAACAGAAAGGGGGGAAACGAGGGCAGGAACGGGAAGGGAGGAGGAAGAAATGAAAAGATGAGCAGGGGCAGGGCCGAGCAGGGGTGCCGAGGGGGGCGGTGGCAGGAAGCACAGCCAGCAGTGGGGGCTGTCCTGTGCTCACCTAACCAACACCAGGGCCACGTCCTCCCAGAAGCCGGGACTTTGACGGCTTCCTCAGACAACAGCAGCAGCCACTGCAGTCCCCGAGAGCGGGCTTGTTATGCCCTACTCATGTCTCCCAGTGTTTGCCCACGTCTCTGCCGATCTTTACAATTCCATTTCAGAGGTATGGAAACTGAGGCGCAGAGAGGAAACTCATAGTCCGTCCAGAGCCCACGTCTGTTTACTCACCAAGCCAAGCCTACCCTGAAATTCTGCCAGCTTCTCAGCCTGATGCGGTGTGCCCAGTTTCCCAGGACCCCACATGCGCGGTCTCACACAGACAGCTGTGCCCGTCCACTCTGAAGATCACACATCCACCCCCAAGCCTGTGGGCTAAGCCAAATCTGCAGGTAGGGAAGACTGGGTTTGTTCCCCCTCCATCCCATCTGTGCCTCCACAGCTCCATCCTTGGAACCACAGCTGGTTTCCCACAGGAGAAACGCTAGCAGGGCTGAGGCTGCTAAGGCTCAGCAGAGGAAAGGGACTGAAACCAACCAGGGTAGCTCACAAAAACGAGGAGGGGTACATTAAGGAGGCAAAAATCTCACGGGAAGGATGCGCAGGCAGGACGCATGGGGGCTGGCGCCAGGAACAGGGAAGCCATCGGGTCCTCAGGCAGTTGCTCCCTCTCTCCACCTCTCCTTCTGGGACAGCATGTCCTCCCAGCTGCACAGCTGTCTGTGCGACCGCTCCATTGTCTCTGTGGACCAGCTCTCTCTGCTTACTCAGGGCTTTTCTCTTCCTCCATCCTTCTGGCGTGCATGTGAGTCACGCTCCATCCCTGTTTCGACTCTGCCTCTCTTGTCAGCTTCCCGCTACTAACTGGCTGAATGGCCCAATTCCAAATTCCCAAGAGACAAATGTGATTGGTCAACTTTGGTCAGGTGCCCCCACCCCTAGGCCAATCAGCTATGCCCAGGGTATATCATATGATCCATGAAGTAGGAGTAGAAGAGGGGCTGTAGAGTAGTGTTTTCCAAACCAGAGTTCACAACAACCCACTAGCTAATGATGGAATCAACTTAAAAGACTCTTTAGTTTTTAACAAAGTAGAAAAGAGTATAATAGAAAATGTGAACGTGCCCTCCAGGTAGCAAGGATGTGACAGACATAACCATATTTACCAATATTCAGGTTGCCTCTAGGGCTGGGCCCCAGGTCTCTTTTGCTTCTCTCTTCCACTTTTAAAGGTCCTTGAGATGACGCTGGGCCTGCCTCCATAATTCAGAATAATCCCCATTTTAAAGATCACCTGATCAACAAACTTGATTCCATCTGCAACCATTATTACCACAAAGGTAACGTCGCATATTCACAGGCTTCAAGGGTTAGGACACAAGCTTTTTTGGGTAAAACAATCTTTTGCCTACCATGCTTTCTTCTGCTGCTGAAACCACCAGTGGTCTGGATGGGGAAGGCTCCACTGACCTAAATCCAAAGGCTCTCCCACTACATGATAAAGGAAAAAGAAAGTGGTTTAGCCTCTGTGTGGTTTGTTCTTGCCGTGGAGAGCTGTCCCAGCTGATACAAAGAGTAGAGGCAGGGCACGGTGGCACACACCTGAAATCCCAACACTGAGAGTCTGAGGGCAGCAAGATCTAAAAATTGAGCGCAGTGTGGACAATTTAGCAATTTAGTGAGACCTATGCCAAAATTATTTTTAAAAAACCTGCCAGGTGTAGTGGCACATACCTGTAATCCCAACACCTGGGAGGCTGAGGCAAGCTGATCACTTCCAAGTTTGGGGGGCAGCCTGGGCCACATAGTGAGTTCAAGGCCAGCCTGCACTACAAAGTGAGACCTTGTCTTAAAAAAACAAAAAGAAAAAAGAAAAATTTAAAGGGAGGTTGGACTAGGAATGTTGCACACTGTGAAAGCTCTAGGTTCAATCTCCAGTAGTGGAAAAAAAAATTAAGTAGCATTCAGTGACACTTGTGTTTCGGATGGATGTGTGTGTACTCAGTTACAGTGTAAAATGTATACGAGGCTGCATATTGTAAAATATTTAATGTTGGAAAATGTGCCTAAAAGAAATGTGTTGCATTAATGTTTGTGTAGCCTGTTAGATGTTGTTTTCTGATTGTACTCCACCACGACGGTGCTGCAAGGAAGACAGGCAGGCTGACTGTCCATTTACCAGAACACTAGTAGCTCCAGTGAGCTCCATTCCCCGCCTGCAGCCTGAGCTGTCCATTGGTCAGCTAGGACACTAACATTCTGCTGCTCTCCAGTGAGCCGTCAGTTCCACTGCACCATGAGGAACTCAAGTGAGGGAACATCCAGCACAGATTACCCAACCAGAACTTATCATTCTGTGTGACACAGCTAAGCAATGGACTATTATACAGCACTAAAATTATAATTGCAGCCTTCCTGACAGATAAGATGTTCTGCAGGCTAATTCTGGAATCAAAACAGTACACTTGGCTAAGTTCAACTTTACACTCAATAAATACCAGTCAGGCATAGAAGCACGTGCCTGTAATACCAGCCAGTAAAGAAGGTAAGGCAGGAGGTTTGCAAGTCACTCTGGGCAACTTAACAAGACTGTGTCAAAGTAAAAATGTTAAAAGGGCAGAGAATGTAGCTCAGTGATGAAGGTCTTGCCCAATCTGTGTGAGGTCCTGGGTTCAATCCTTAGTATCATAAAAAGTAAATAAATAGATATCCAGGGAGGGAGAGAGAGGAGAAAAAGAGAGAGAGAGAGAATTTCATATTGTTAAGATCACAATATCCTCAAATTGATCTATGAATTTGGTGTAATCATTATCAAAGTCCCAGATGGATATTTTGCAGAAGTTTATAAACTGATCCTAAAGTTCACATGGAAATGCAAGGGATCCAAAATAGCCAGAACAATCTTGAAAAATAGAACAAATGTATAAGGCTTATATTTACCAGTTCCAAAATTTACTGCAAAGATACTGTTATAGGCAACTGAATTAAATAGAAATATGATAGGCAGTCGGACAGGGCCAGGCCCTTGAATGAGCCAACACGAAAGACAAGATACCGGTGGGCCGGACCTCAAGAAAAAAGGTCTAAACAAATGCACCCACGTACCTCCCTAGGTGTAAACGTCAGGGATTGATATTCTAAATAAGTAACCACCACCTTGAAAAAGCCAGGAAGAGTCGCCAGCCCAACACCCTATAGGAAAAGCCCCTGATCTGTATTCACGCCCGCTTGCATGACTCACTTCCCCATTTGATCCCAGTTTACTCAATTTTACCTGAACAATTATGCTTGTAATCTTACTGGCTGACCATAGTTTTGTCCATTTCCCCTACCTTGGACCTGCCTCACCTCATGGTTTTTCTCTATAAAAGTCCCTAGAAAAGACAGAATCCTGGGTAACCCACTCAGGGCCCCCTTCTGTCCCTCTCTTGGACAGAAGTTTTCTTTCCCTCAATAAATATATTCTGCTCTTAACCTCTGTTGTTCCTAAAAATTCATTCTTCGATTTTAGAGAACACGAACTCATCTCAGATATCATTCAAGTTAGGAGTTTTTATTTTCCTGTATCAGTACCATAATCAAGATTGTATGGTACTGGCATACAGACATACAGATCAATAAAAGGAAACAATAGTCCATGAATAAGCCTACATATGTATGGTAGATTGATATTTGACAAGGAAGTCAGGACAAGTCAATGGTTGAAGAGCAGTCTTCTCTACAAAAGCTAAAGGAACAGCTATATACTGATATGCAAAAGAATGAAGTTATACCCTTACCTCACACCATATATAAAAATCAGCTCAAAATGTATCAAAGACCTAAAGGTAAAAGCTATTTTACATTTGTACAATTTTTGCAAATGTACAACTATAAAACTATTACATGACAGCATAAATGTAAGTCTTTATGACCTTGGATTAGGCAACATTTTCTTAAATACAACACCCAAGAGTTTAAGCAACTGAAAAAGAATGGATAAAAACTTTTGGTCTACAAAGGTCAGTATTGAGAAAATGAAATAACTATCCATAGAATAGAGAAAATATTTCCAAAGTATGTACCTGATAAAGATCTAGAATCCAAGATATATAAAGAACTATTACAACTCAACCACAAACAGGCAAATAACCCAATAAAAGTAGCAGTGGATTTATGTGAACAGGCATTTCTCCAAAGAAGTGGCAAATGAACACCTGTAAACATGTTCAGCACCATCAGTCATCACAGAAATGCAAGTCGAAACCAGAGTGATATACTTCATACCTACTAAGATGACTATAAGGATAACACCAAATGTTGATGAGGGTATAGAAAGACTGACACTCATACATTGCTGGTAGGAATGTAAAAGGGTGCAGCCACCTTGAAAAAGAGTTTGGCATTTCCTCTAAACATTAGACATAAAGTTAGCATATGGCCCAGCAAGACCATTCCTAGCTATACACCCAGCAGAACTGAAAACATGCCCACACAAAAATCTGTACATGTACATTCACTGTAGCATTATTTAAAATAACTCTAAAGCATTTTAAAAAAATAAATAAATAGTGGAGTGTGTGTGGCACATGCCTATGATCCCAGAACTTTGGTAGGCTGAAGCAAGAGGATTCCAAGTTAGATCCCAGCCTGGGCAAGTTACAGACTTAGTGAGATCCTGTCTCAAAATAAAAAAGGCTGGGGATGCAGGTCCTGGGTTCAATCCTAGTACCAAAATAAAACAAAAACTAAATGTCCATCAGCTGACGAATGTATTTTTAATAAGGCATATACATAAAATGAACTATTCTTCAGCCATGAAATGGGATGAAGCACTGACTCATGCCATAATGTAAGCAAACCTTGGAAACATCATGCTAAGCGAACAAAGCCGGGCACGAAAGGCCACACATCCTATAATTCCACTTCCATGAAATGTCAGATTTGGCAGATTCACAGAGACAGAAAGTAGATAAGTGGCTGCCAGGGCCTGGTAGGGCTAGGAAGGAAAAGGGAGTGACTGCTAAGAGGCTTGGTTTTTTTTTTAAGGGGTTATAAAAATGTTCTAATTGGATAGTGGTGATGGTTACATAACCTGTAAAGATACTAAAAAGCACTGAATTGTACACTAAAAATGTGAACATTATGGTATACACATTACAACTCCATTTTAAAAATAAAGGTGAATTGGAAAGAAAAAGAATGAATGAAAGGAAATGTGCCTAAATATTAACAGGGATTAAAGAAGACTTTGCCCGCCCACCCACTTCTTTACATTTCTAATTTTTCCATGTGGTACAATGATCACAAATCACTCCCCAAGAACCCTGAGGCTTTCCTAACAAGGTACGTATCAAGTCTTAGAGAACGGGGATCGTAGAAGCAAACTGTTAAATGAACTCAAGAAAACTTAACCTAACTTCTGAATGGACACATGTCGGAGTCTCTGATTTTGTGATTGTAAGATCCACAGCCTACATCTCTGAGATTTCTCAGAGCCCTTCAGACTGCGGTCTCTGCCATCACAACTGTCGTCTGTGTCTTCTGCTCAGCTCCCTCTTTCTTCAGAGAGCCCTCTCTGACTCCCTGGGGTTAAGTGCCCCCAACTCCACATCCAGCATGCCCACTCACAGCAGTACCATGCTGTGCCACCTCCCCTCTGCTTCACTTACATGGCAGGAAGCAGAGCAGAAAGCTATCTTAGTTGTGTTGTTGCTAGTGGGTCCCTGGGGTACAGCATGGTGCCTGGGACACAGCAGGTGCTCCATAAATAGGTAAATAAATAAATACCAACTGAGTGTTGCTAACTGAGTGAATGGATGGATGAATGCCCTGAGAGGAGTCATGCATGAAGATGGATGAAGCTTGGATAGACGGTGGTGATGACCCTCATCTTTGGGTAAATGGGCTCCAGGTAACTCTCCTTATCAGTACTTCAGTCTGGCTGTCAGGATCAATGGGCATCAGGCTCTGAAAACACTTCGGAGGGTCCACATTTCAGAAAGTCAGAGTCTCCAACACAGCAGGCACACCCCAAACAGGCTTCTGCTCGACTCTGACCAGCACCCAACAGTTGTTAGATTTGTCATTCACTTACCTACTAAGCAGTTACTAGCCCTGCCCGAGCCGGGATCTGGGGGCCACTGACATGAACAGTTGTGGGCCCTGCTAACAGAAGACTGTGGTGTAGGCAAGATCAGCGGCCACCACCCACCGGCTTCCCCAAGAGCCAGGTGTTGTGCTGAGCACTTCAACATGTGAGTGCGTTATTCCGCCCAACCCTTCCGTGTTTCAGAAGAAAGGCTGGAGACACAGGGACTTCAAATAACTGCAGCAAAGTCACAAAGCGAGGATCAGAAAACCCATATGGGAGGGAAATAAATGGACCACCTGTGAGAAATCACTGAGACAAAACCCATCTACTCAACAGCAGAAACCTCATCCTGAAAGGACTACGCATGAATGCAGATCCACTACCAGGAAATCGACAGAGCACTGGAAACAATTCGTTCCTCTATGAGAATCAGGAAAAATCTTATGAATGAATTGAACATGGGAAGATCTTCAGGTCCTCTTTCAGTCTGGAGCTAACATCAAAAAATTTATCCAGCAGAAACAGGGTCAATTCCTGCTCTAAGTGTGTGACTCGGTTCTCCAACAACCCTATATAACACGCTACCATCATCCTATTTCAGAGACGAGAAAACTGAGGCATGGAGAGGAGATAGCTTGCCCAAGGTCACACAGCAAGAGAGAACCAGAGCTAGATACTAGAGCTCAGGCAACCTGGCTTCAGAGATTATACTTTTAACTACACAGTACTGCCTGAGAGGTGGGGTTGGGTGGTTCTTTGGGGGAAGTCAAGAAAGGCTTCAATGTGGGGGGGATATCTTGTGGACTGGACTGGGCCTCCAAGGGTGCGGCAATGGGGCAGAGCAGGGTGGCCTGCAGGGTTGACCCCAAGAGCTGGACTGGGCCCCCGAGGGCCTTGAGGGCTTGTCACTGGGGTGCTGATCATAGTGTACCTGAGTCCCTGCCTATGTACCACCATTGAAGTTGGGTGCTTTTCCACCTAATGCCATAGCAATTAGTGTGCACCCATGTTTGTTGCAGCATAATTTGAAGCAGCCATGTGTCTTCCCAATGTGAGAGCCCGAGGGAATGAATAAAACCGAAAAGTACAGTTATTATCAGAGGGAAGATGACTGATTGGGTGAGAGAACAACGAAGATGAGGGTGGAGAAGATTGTTTGATTAATCGTAGGTATCTTTATTTGTATAACTGAGTAACAAATGTGAAGATAGCATTATGTAATACAGCATCCATTGTTAATTCCCTACTATCTTCTCTATAATTTTGTATTTCCTTTATTGTTTTTGTGTTATTCTGGTTTATGTCTGTTTAGTTGTTGATATGTCTCCATTCTTTTGTCTTTAAAATAAAAAATATTTAAAAAGAAAGGCTTCAAGGGGGGACACAGAAGTGAGGGAGATCTTTACAAGCACAGAGATGCCAAAGAAGTGATTGCAGGGGGAGGCTTGAACAGGGTGACTCGAGGCCACTGGGTGCTTGGACAGTGGCATGCAGCTGGGTATAGCTGGGTACATCTGAGAGCCTGGAAGGAGCCCAGGGCAGGAGGCTGGGTTAGAGGACAGTCCCCTCACTTCCCAGATGGTCACAGAGCACCTCGGTGGACAGACATAACACATTAGAGAAGGCTGTGAAGAGCCTTGGATGCCAGGCTAAGGAACTTGGAGCACATACAGAAGGCAATGGGAAGCCATGGGTACTTGAGGGGAGGGAAAGTGATTGGCCAGGACTGTATTTCGGACACCATGGTAATATGGTCCTGAGCCTCCACCCCTCAGCTTCCCCCTACCCTGCTCCTGACGGCAGCCAGGCCTCAGTGGGAGGTGGGAGCCATGCAGGGGGCATTCACTCTCAGCCAGAGGTGCCCTACATTCTGACCCACTTTCCTGGGTGTAAGCACAGCCATCAGGGAGCAGAAGCAGGGAAGCGTGAGGAGCAGGTGGCGGCAGCAGCAAAGAGGTTCCAAGGGCCCTCATCACAGTCTCCCTGATGGCAGGGTTATTTGTGTTCAGGCCTGTCTGCTCTGCAGGAGTGTCACAGTTCCTACCACCACCCGGTGTCAGAGCTCTGCCTGCTTCCTGCCCTCAGAGCACCTGCTTCTCAGACAGCCTAGGCAGGAAGACAGGAAATGTCACCCCGGTTCACAGATTTCCCAAGTCTGGGCGAGCTTGTATCACAATACCATGTACCTGCTTCATTTCCCAGATGGCAAAATCAAGGTCCAAGGGACAGAGGATTCTTGTGCTAGAGCCAGCAAACAGACTCAGAGAAATTTGCTGGGGTGCCTGATTTAGGCTGGGATGAGCACCCTAGGTCCCACTGCCCCTGTGTCCCATCACACAGCTCCTCCAAATCCCCCCATGGCTCGCTTGGGCCTGGCACAGTGACCTGGGTACAGAGTGATGGCCAGTGTGCTGAGGGGTAAGGAGTGGTGGATGGGGTCTAGCCAGGTTGGGCCTTTGGATCTGAACTGCCCACAGATTTCTAGGCAAACAAGCCTCCTGCCCTATCTGGTCATGGTCCAGAGCTGTGAAGCTTTTTAAATGGTGCAAATTAAGAAAGGAGGTGAATCACCAGGTGGCCATGGGCAGAAGGGAGATTTTCTTAAAGAAGTTTGGCCCAGACAGGTATTGTGAAAGGGAAAGAAACTGCTCAGTAGGAAAGAACAACTGGGATGGGGGGAAAAAGAAAAGAAAAGAAAGAAGGAAGGGATACACACACACACACACACACACACACACACACACATATACACACATATACACATACACACACACACACAACATAGCTAAGATAATTGTACTACCAATTTCTATTGGCTTATTGAAGGGAACAGTTAATATTTAATTGTTTGATCAATCTTACATGTCTAGATCTGGTTATCTGAGGAACCACTTTGAAGATAACCGTAAGTAGTACAACAACCATTGTTGGTTTTCTATCATCTTGTTTTGAAATTCTGTACCATTTTTATAGTTTTTATATTGTTTTGTTTTTGTCTTTATTTTTGTTATTTTATTTCTGTTCTTTTCTCTTTAAAATAATAAAAGAGAAAGAAAGAAAGAAAGAAAGAAAGAAAGAAAGAAAGAAAGAAAGAAAGAAAGAAAGGACATTTGGCCCATTTTTTCATAACCTATGACAGTGGAGTTCTGAAAATCAGAGGCTAATAACAATGTCCCCAAGCAGGCTGGCAGCTGGACACCACAGCCCGACCCTGACTGCAGTCCAGCCTTCCCAAGAGCCAAGAGGCAGGAAGAGAAGGCCGCAGAGGAAAGCGCTCAGAAGCCAGGCAAGCAGCCCCATCTGCATCCTCTGTCATCTGGCCAGATTCGGATCCTCTGTGTGGGTCAGTGTCCCTTGTCTGGAGAATGGGGGTGACAGCTACCCTGTCCGCTGGAGACAAGAGAGAGTCTTGGCCCTGAGAGGACAGCTGATGCTGTTGGCTCTGTAATTAGCATCACCCTTACCCTCCCCCTGGCCAGCGCTCTGCCCAAGCCCGCGCTCTGTGGAGCGCCCTCGCTCAAATGTCTCTCGGGTGAAAAGGTCCCTAGCAGTGATGGAAGATGGTTATGAGACCCTGCTGGAGACAGAGAGGTTTTGCTAGCTGTCTGTCTTCTTCCTGGCCTCACACAGAACCACAGTGTGTGATGCTGTCTTCCCAGTTTGGACCTCCACATTCCAGAAATTCCCAGAGACAGGCAGGCCCTGCTCTCCCCTCACCTGGGCCTGCCCAGCCTTTCCTATTGGCTCCCAACTGCAGTCCTTCCCCTTGGCCACTCCCCATGTCACTTCACCCAAACAGACCTCTTGGCTGCTTAGACACAAAATGCTCCCTCCCTTCCTCCCCTTCATCTTTCTAATTTCCCTTCTTCCTTATATTTTCACAATTCTGGGCTCTGGACTTGTGCGCAGGAGGTACAGGCCCTAGTGCCCCGCATGTGTTGCCAAGCCACCTGTACTCTGGACGGACAGGCACTGCACAAATAAATACAACCCTCCCTCCATTGTGTGTGGGGGGGGGGGCTTCAGGCTGAAGAAGTGCCACATCAGGCACCCAGCACAAACCAGCCCTGTCCCTCCTGTTGCCCACTGACCCCAGCGTCCACACTAGGCCTGCACATCGCCACTTCTCAGGATGACAAACTCCAAACAGCAGGAACTGCATTCTCTTTATGGAGTTATTTTCCATGGTACATAGTAGACACTTAGCAAATACGCTGAACGAACAAGCAAATGTACCAACCTCACCCAAGCCCTGAACTTGAGGTGGGGGAAAAACAGGCCCTGGGCCAAACAGAAAATGAGAGGTGGCAGCAGCCTAGCCACCAGGATGAGCCGTGCGTGGCAGGTGCACAGCCTCAGCAAGAGCCGGGCAGAGGCAGGGCACTCCACACACAAGGCACTCAGTTACCTCCCCAGAGGGAAGATTGTATTTGAAGGGTTTTTTCTTTTCCAATATGAATGTACAAACATTCAAAGGGATACAGAATAACATATTAGAGAACTATGTTACAATAGGATAATCATTCAGGAACATTATCTCCTTCCCATTGTTACATTTCATAAAGTGTCACAAGGGACCCGGTGTGAAGGCTCATCTCTGCCCTGTGACAGACACTCTATGGTCAGCCAGGGAGCTGAGGTAGCCTCTGCAGCCAGGGACTTTGTAAGGACAGGGGTCTAAAGCCTGAGAGGTAGCTCTTGTTCTGAAAAGAACTTGGGGAGAAATCCCAGGCTGAGATATGATACTTAGAGAGAGCTAGGGCTGGATTGGCCAGGCCCTTAAGAGCTGTCAGCAGACATGGTGGCACATGCCTATAATCTCAGTATTTGGAAGGCTGAAGCAGGAGGATCACCAGGATTTCTAGGCCAGCCTGGGATACACAGTGAGACCCTGCCTCAAAAAAAAAAAAAAAAAGCCAACTGTCACCACATTTTTAGGAATTTTTGAGCTAGTTGTTATACATAGTTGCTACCAGTGGTTCTCAACTGGGGGTGAATTTGCACCCCAGAGAGTATTTGGCAGTGTCTGGAGACCTGGTGGCCACAGCTTGAGGGAGGAACGCTACTGGGGTCCAGCAGGTGGAGGCAGAGGACGCAGCCTGCACAGAGTGCAGGGCGGTTCCCTGCCCCCAGCAAGGGATCTCCAGACTCCAGTGTTCCTAATGCTGATGTTTACAAATCCCAATATGTCGGGAAACACTGACAAGCAGGTAAACTGCATTAAAGACAAGGGAGCGAACACCCAGAACTTATCACTTACTAAGGATCTCACTGAGTTTCCCCGGGACGCTCTTGAGGTCCTGAGTGTCTCCCACAGCCATGTGGTGGGAAATCACGCAATGGCGTCTCCTGTGCGTCTCTTCTCAGCTCCATGTTCGGGGGCATCGTGTTGGGAATGTGAAATCCATGGTGGCAGAACTGACCGCACAGAAAACAGCAAATACTGTGATCCCTGCACCTGCCCTTTTTTCTGAAAGGCCAGATGTCAACAGCAAAAAGACACGAAGAGGAGCTCACAAGCCTACAGAATCCTTCTGCACCCCAGCCCGGCAGACGGCTCAGCTCCAACTTGCTGTATGCAGTGCAGAAGGAGGATCTCAGGGGGCCACACCTAGACTCCACCCATCACATGCACACACACACACACACACACACACACACACACTGTACACCACACACCTAAACATGTTCCTACAGATACCACATCCACCATCCAGGTACACAGAAACCACACAAGCGGCAGATACCCTCCCACATCCGCATATCTACACCACACAAACACAAGGAAAACACACCCCATACCATACACACCACACCACACACACATCATAGACAGTTGCCATATACTACATGCCTCTGGTGTCACACCACATGTACACCACACACTCAAGCATACCACACACACTATGCACACCCACAAATATTAAACATTCCCCCCACACACATGTATCACACATCCCATACTCTTGTCACCTGTGACCTCAACACACATGCACCACATACACACACCACATAAACACACATGTGTTCCCATCTAGCCCTTTACCAGCAAAGAAATAGCTTGAATAAGGAGAAAAGTAAGGGTGCCAACCCAACTGGCACACACTCCAGTGCTCTGTTCTCATCCTCTGTGGCCTGCCCTTGCCCACAAACCCTGACAGCGGGCCACTAATGTAAAGATCACAACGCTCACCCAACCAGCCATTTCAGTGCCACTGGAGATTCAGGCCAAGTGGTTCCTCGGCGCTGTTGCGTACCAGGCTTTCGTGGGCTGCAGGGCTGAACCTGGCCTTGGTGCCTTCCTAGCGCCCAAGCCAAGCATTTCCTGGGCGATTGCACCCACCACATTGCTGCAGCTGCTGCCAGATACTAAACTCCAATCTCCACCTCCAGCCAGACGCGCTGCGACACCACACCTACCAACCTTGGGACATGGCTATTCAGATAAGTCCCAAACAAACTTCCTGCCCACACCGTCCCTCCCTCCATCTCTGCCCAGAGACCACACACAGGAAGTGTTCCATGCACATCTCAGGGATCAAGGAATAACAGTGCAAAGCCCACGGAGAGAAGTAAACAACAACTTGGTGGTGCCGTAGCAAGGAAGTCTTACCCCATCCTGCACTAGTCCTGAGATACAGTGGTGTTCCAGGGCCAGCCAGGGGCACAGCGGAGGTACAGGCTGGCCCCGCAAGGTCCAAAGCAGAGGGCTGCAGGCACTGGCAGCCAGACCCGAGCCAGCCCTGCAGATCTCTCTCCCCAGGCCGAGTGAAGGGTCCGTTACAAAGGAAAGGAAAAGGCGTTCCTGCTACGTGTCCTGTTTCCTCTCCTCCTCTGGGCTTCTCAGGCCTTGCAGGGCGGATGTCTGTTGGCTGGCAGCACTCGGCCTGTGCACAGACAGGCTGAAGGTGAGGGTCTGCCTGGACCCCTGCCCACCCCAGCAGTGTGTCCTGCATGGACCCAGGGGCTCGATGGGACATCCCCTCAAGCTTCCCTTCCCACCCAGGCGAGCCTCTGCCCCTTATCCTCACAGCCAGCACCACATGTTCAGGAGCATACCACGAAGCCACCTCCCCCTTGAAGTCATCCAGGTTGCCATCACTTGATGCAGGGACCCCTCTACAATCTGCTATCTTCCTGCTTTCCTGGCCCACAGCAGCCCAGTCCCTAACTGCCCACCTCATTCTGTGCCTATTGCCTACAGGACCTGGGTTTTCCACGACTCAGGAAGAGGAAGAGGAGGAAGGTTCCAAGGGCAGCAGCCATCAGATAGAGTTTCTTATGTGAGAGAGCACAGTGAGTCTCTCATTAAATAGGGGTCCTTCCCAAGGGCAGAGGTCAGGTCTCAAGTAGGGATCTCTCTGAGGAAAGTGGCCATGACTCTCCCATCAGATTGGAGGCTCCTGCAAAGGTCATTGTCTCCATGTTCAACAAGGAGCTGCTAGTGCTACACCCTCCTCCATGTGATGAGGAGTCCCAGAGACCAGGAATCATATCCCCTCATCCAGGAGTCTCTCTCCTGCTGGACATGGCCATGTCTCCTCCATCAAACCTGGAGGTCCCAAAGGGCACAGCCCTCCTCTTTTGTCCCCACAGCTGTTCCACAACAGACCTGAGATCAGTGTAACAACAGGGGTGGGGTCCCCTTCAGGGCAGAACTGGGAGGGATTCTACTCCATCTTCCCGCACAGGGGCCCACCCATGCCATCAATGGAACTGAAGCTACCACAGTTAAGACAGTGGCTGTCTGAGCAGAGCCCAGAAGCTATCTGTGCCAATCAGGGCTATCAACTTCTGAAGAGATGGCCACAGGGCAACTGGGGGTCCTGGCAAGAGGGCTCCCAGGACAGGCCACACACACAGCTCGGTGCTTGATGTGACCAGATCTGCGGCTGGAAAGGATGTCTATGGGTAAAACACTGTCCCCATGGCCTGTAACACCTTCCAGGTCTCCAAATTACACTGGCGCTTACTCTGGCTACAGTGGCATGAAGTGCTGGGGAGAGAGGGCAGCAGGGCTCTTCCTAGGTCCTGCTCTGAGGACAAGACTGGCCTTCCCTGGGTGCTGTCCCTGAGCCCGGTCCAAGATCCTGTACAATCATCTTCCCAACTCGTGCCAGCTCCGGGGAGCTGCTATTAGTTAGCATCGATCCACAAAGAGCTTTTCTGACACTTTATGAGCTCAGCCTCACACGGCCCTAGGGGTTAGAAAGATGGAAACCAAGACCAGGGAGCCCAGGACATTGGGCAGAGCCAGGGAGCTGCTGAACCAGCAGTTAAAACCAGGTCTCAGGATCAAGGCCTGTTAGGTGAATGCTTACTCAATGAAAAGCAATATGCCTGGACTTTGTAACAGTCTGGGTATATTTCCTTATTCAGAGATTATAATTAGTGCTAGATGTGGGGACATGTGCCTGTTAATTCCAGCTACTTGGGAGGCTGAGGCAGGAGGATCTACAGCTCAAGGTCAGCCTGGGCAACACAGCAATACCCCATTTCATAAGTAAGTAAATAAATATTATTTTTATTAACTGATATTTAAGTGGTTAAGTATATAAATACTCTCTTAACTCATTTAGTACTTAGGAGAACCCTATAGATATTTTAATTATCATTCAACATACATCCACTGGATATACTCATTTCTTCCTACTGCAACCTGACATACAGATAAGTTAAATAATTTGTCCAAGCTCACAGGGCAAGAAATAAAAAATGTAAGCACCTCAAACCGTCTGCTTAGTAAATTAAGAAATAGACATAGTATTGGGGCATAGCTCAGCGTAGAGCGCTTGCCTATTACGATCCCCAAAGCTATTATATTCTTTCAGGTTTTTTGTTTTTTGTTTTTTGTTTTTTTTGGATGCAGAGTCTCACTATGTAGCCCAGGCTGGTCTTTAACTCACAGTAATCCTCCTGCCTCACCCTTCTGAGTCCTGGGATTACAGGCCTGTGCCACCATGCCCTTCCCCAATACCATTTTCTAAAAGTAAAACATAGTAACAGTGTTTCTCTATTTTAGAAAAGATCAGTTACTTTACTTTTTTTTTTCTCCTGAGACAGGGTCTCCCTATGTAGTTCAGGTTGACACTGGACTCACTTTGTAGTCTAGGCTGGCCTCAAACTCACAGTGATCCTCCTGCTGTAGACCCTCGCCCAACAGAGTTAGTTACTTTTAAAGATACAATTTATCCTAAGTGTGTTTCAAACCAAACACATTCACCATCAGATACTGTGTGGTACAATTTAGGATGCAGACAAATCTCAAAAAGTGTAGTACCCCAAATCTAAGGCACCTGCTTCTCTGGTGTCTTAAAAATAATAATTTTTCTTTTGAAGCTTTTTACTGAGTTTTATTAGAATTTAGAAGACAAAGACCCTCATAATAACAATTAAGATTTACTATTCATCGGTTTGTCATGTGCTGGCTACTGTACATGCTTATCATGTTCATTCTGAGGACAGCTGAAGGGGGAATGGGCATTAGTCCCATTTTACATGGGAGGAAACTGGCATCCAGAGGGCCCTGGGAGAGACAAACCCAGTTACCCATCTCAGGAGGCAATGCCAGCCCATCGGTCCAAGGTGCCTCCTCCTCCTCCTCCTCCTGCCCATGCTGCTCACTGAGCTCTCAGAAGGTGATCTGAGAGGCCAGAGCCCCTCAGAGGGGCAGCCAGCATGGAAGATCTCCCAGGAAGGCCACCCGCAGGACAGGCACTGTGCGTAACACTGAAAGGGTGCATCACACAGGAGCTCAGGGCCCAGGTGGGTTTGGCAGGTCTGTGGCACTGTGGCCTTGAATTTCAGCTGTCTGGAGGGTGACATGGCATAAGGTAAGTGGTGCCAATACTCACAAGCACCAAGCAAACAGCTTCTCCAAGGGATCTCGGGCAGGTTCCTCTCCCTCTCAGCTTCAGCTGGCTCACAGGCTGGGGTGCGGGGTCAGGAGTTAATGGGTGTGAGGAGTTCTAGGGAAACCAGTGCTGGGCACAGGTGAGGCTGTTTAAGAACTGTGCTTCCCTCACGCCCAAGAACACACCCGCTGCTGTGGAGAGGGTACCCAGAGCACTGTGCCCTAGTGAGCCAGTGAGCAGGGGAAGAGCATCTGGTGCATCTCCCCACCTGTCCCCAGACCACACCCTGGACTTGGCAATAGACACACCCGAGCCCAATCAAGCCTTCCACCTGCTCCTCACACCTCTTCCCTTCTCCGGCCCCAGGAGCAGCTGGGAGAAGGGGCTGTGCTGACCCTTTCTTAACTGCTACAGAGTGACACCCCAGAAGTACCAGGGTCGGGGAGGGCCCTGCCTTCATGCGCCCTGAAGTCCAGCTAGGGGAAAGGATGGAAGGAGCCATGTGTAAGTTCGCACAGCCAGGAAGCAGAGGAGCTGCTTCTGAGCAGCACTGTTCCCAGACAGCTACGAGGTGCTCTTCGCTCTTCGCTCTTCGCGTACCCAGACAAGGGCTTCCTGGGGGAGTCTGGAGCTCTGCGCATCTGGAAAATGCTTCCCTAAGGCCGAGACAGCACCTCCTTTAACACTCCCCACTCCACTGGCTCAATTTGGACATTAGGAAAGCTCCTGACTGACAGACAGGCCCTGTTGGTGTCCTAATTATCAGTCAGAGGTCCTGGACAGCAGGCATGAGCATTCACAGTTCAATCCCTGAAAGTGGAAGTGAAGGACCTCTGTTCTTAGATAAGTCTCTCTCTCTCTGTCTCTCTCCTGGAGATTGGAAATTGGTGACTGAACTCAGGGCCTTTGCACTGAGTTATATCTCCAGTCTTTTTTTTTTTTATCTTTTATTTTAACGCAGGGTCCTGCCAAGTTACTAAATTGTCCAGGCCAGGTTTAAAATTGTAATCCTTCCACCTTAGTCTCCCAGAGTACTGGAATTACCACCATGCCAGGTTTCGGAGCAGAAGGGAGCAGGGTGGGCCTGGCTGAGATGACCCTCTGCTTATAGAAGGAAGGGTGATTCCTGTACCACTGGGCAGCCAATCTCCACTTTCAGGCTTTGCACCTTCTTCTCATCCCCAGCATGCAAACAAGCTCCCACATTCTGCTGGCCCCAGACCTATCAAAAGGGGCCAGCAAGAAGCCAGCCACCAGCAGTGGAGAAAGCAGCGCACACTAAGAGCTCGCAGAGTCCCCTATTCCTGAGTCCCTATAACCTCTCTCCCCTACCCAAAATCTGCTCTCCCCTGCTCTCCAAGTTGCAGCCTGCCTCTCCCATCTCCTTCCTCCTCCCCTCACACTCTCCAGGGAGCAGTGAGCTCAGCCTTTCCCATCAGCCATCGCTGGAATGCTGGGAAATGCTCTGAGCTAGGAACTAAGGGAAGGTGCCCCGGGAGGCAGTGGGGAGCTGGTGCAGGACTCAGTTCTGTGCTTCCTCCAAGCCCCAGGCAACAAAGAGCACAGCCTGCCTGTTCACACTACCTACACCTCTGAAGAAGGTGGGCTTGGTTGCTGGAGCAGCGGTGGAGGGATTGTTACAAATGAGGAGGCAGAGGCCTGGAGAGAGAGGGAAGAGCTGGGATGTAGCCCAGTGGCACAATGCCTGCCTGGTGAGCACAAGGTCCTGAGTTCGATTCCCAGAACCAAAAAAACAGAGGAGGGAAAGGTGTACCAGGACTGACCGGCATGTCCCAGGCACTGTGCACAACTTTCATCTCTTGTCTCACATTATCCACACCCAGCACGGTATGAGTGGAAGCTGAATAACAACCCCCCACGATGCTCACGTCCTGTTCCCCAGAGCTGTGGCCAGGACACCTCACATGGTAGACAGGATCTTGCAGGTGTGATGATATTAAGGATCCTGTGATAGGGACATTATTCTACATTCTCTGGGTGGGCCTGATGCAATTGCTGGGGTCCTCATAAGGAGAGAGAAGGGACTAAGAGAGGAAGGGTAATGTGATGACAGATAAGATGCTCTGAGAGAGACTGGAAGGTTTTATACTGCTGGTTTTGAAGGTGGAGGAAGTACCAGGAGCACTGGAATGCAGGCAGCATCTACAACTAGCGAAAGAAGGGAAGAGATTCTCCTCAAGGGTCTCCAGAAGGAAGATAGCCCCGCTGACCCACTGCAGGGCTTCTGACTTCCAGAACTGTAAGAGAACAAATCTGCACTATTATAGTACTTTGTCACAGGAACAACAGTTTAGATGGGTAATTCATTCCCATTTTGCAGATGAGGAACCTGAGACCTGGAGTAGGGATGTGACTTTCTCAGGTCCTAAACACTCCCCTCCACACCACACTGGCTTCCTGGGAACTTCTAGGGGCTCTGAAGGCTGACAGCCTCCAGCCAGGGTTTCAAGACCAAGGGAGGCAGCCTAAGGAGGAGGCACAGGTCTGCCACCCTAGGGCTGAAGTTGAGAACAGGATAGGGAACTGGAAAAAGAACAGCTTTGCACCTTCAAGGGGATGGTTATTATGTGTGCTCTTTTGGAGTTTGTGACTGAGTCCTGCCATGTCCCAAAAGTGACGTGGAGAGGGCCTAGCTATGCAGCTGGGCTGGTTGTCTAAGTGTTTGCAGGATTAACTGAGATTAAGTGAAATCTCCCATTATCTCACTTTGATCCTAATAAAATCCCTGGAAGGAAAACTCATTATCCTTCTATATTATAGGTAAGGAAAATGAGTCCCATGGGCTTGCAAATGGCCCAAGTTCTCCCAGCTAACAGTCAGTAGAACCCAGTATTTATAATGATTGACAGAGGACTGAAGGCTACTGAATGCTAATGCGTCTTGACTCTGAGTCATTCTAGACTCAGACCTGATCAAAACCCTCCTCTGCACAAGAGCTCCCCCCACCCACCCATTGAACTTACCTTTTGTGCTACAACCCCCACCTGCATAAGAACTCTTAACCATTGCCACAAGCCTTCCTTGATCTGTCCCTGCCCACTCCTCCGGTCTCCCTGCCCCCACACACCCTGCAGCCATACTGATCCTGCGCAGATCTCTGGAGCCACCAAACTCCTTCCTACTTTGGGATCTCCCACAGCACTCCAGCCCCACCAGCTCTGGGGCCATATGGACTCCAGGGGAAGAAGCCACAGGTCCGGGCCACCAGTTTCCTTGTGCGGGAAGGGAGAGGGCTTAGGGCCCAGGGTCAGTCTTAGATGACAAGACATGTGAGAGGCCAGGCTGAGAGGGCCTGTTACAGTTTAGCTCTAAAATGCCCACAGAAAGTCTCATGATTGGAGGTAGAGCCTGGTCAGATGGGACAGGTCACTGGGGGTGTGATCTATAAGGAGATCCTTCCCTGGCTCATCTCACTGCCCTCTGCTTCCCAGCTGCCATGAGGTGAGCAGCTCTCCTCTGCCAGATTTTTCCACCATGCCATTTCTGCCGTGGAGCCTGCCAACCATGGACTGAACCCACCCAAGTGGTGAGTCAAAATAAACTTCTTAAAGCCAGATGTGGTGGCACATTCCCATAATCCCAGCACTCAGGAGGCTGAGGCAGGAGGATCACAGTGAATTCAAGGCCAGCCTGGACTATATAGTGAGTTTGAGGCCACCTTGAGCCATACAGAAAGACTGTATCAAAAAAAATTTTAAATAAAAAATTTCTAAAAATAATAAACCTCTGATCCTTTAAATTGCAGGTATCCAGGTATCCGATATTTTGTCCCCCAACTAGAAAACTCTAACACATGGCTCAAGTAAGCTAGTCTTTTCCCACATAGCAAAGGCAACAGCAGACTAGATGGGGCAGCTACAACATCCAAACTCTCAGAACATAATTCCTTTTAGAAATGCAAACTCCTCATAGAATATCACTGTCCCCCACCAAGGCCCAGAGAAGGGTAGGATTGCCCTATCACCCCACAGCGTGTCACTACAGGAATCAGTTCAGGGTAGTGGTTAAGGCTTTGGGGTCTGCCACTCACTGGCTGGATGATGCTGGACAAGGACTCTCTGATCCTCATCCCTAAACTGGGAAGGACAGCACACCTTTCTACCTTAGCACATTGCAGTGCCTGTGTGCTGCGGAGCCTGTGATAAATGAAAGCTGCCATTATGACCAAGGCTGCCTGTGCTCAGCATGCTGAGGCTCCAGTTGGGGCTGTGTCCAGGTATTGGGGGCTCAACCTCTGTATTGAAGGTTCACAATTTTATGTCACTTCAGCATCCATTTTGAATATAAATCAAACTTTCTAAATCCACCCTGGACACTCTCCAATACTCCACCTCTTCCTCCCAGCTCCCCAGTAGGATGGATCCAGAGACCTGCCTTGTGCAACCACACTGTCTCTCCATAGGACAGTGAGACACAATCTACTTGCCTCACCCCCAGACCCCCACACCCTGAACAGACCTCACAGGGTGACCCCCATCAGCCACAGGGTGGGCCATGGAACTTGCAACTGCTTGCTCCAAACCCAACCTCAGGAAACCTGCTCAGGTGACACCCTGGGCCCCAGGACAGGCTCAGTCCCCCAGGTCCCTGACTTGCTCTCTCTTACTCCCTACCTGCTGACTGAGCGTGCATGTCTCAGATAGTCCCCTGCCACACTGACACTCTGAGGCTTGCTGCCTTCTCTCTGAGATCTGCAAGTGATAAAACACTCCTGCTGTTTCACATGCTTATCGTTTCACCTCATCTGTGTCTCACCTGACCCAACACCCAAAGCTTACTCTCCAGCCTGGATTCTCCTGGAGAAAGAAACTGGACCCAGGTCCAACCAGAGCCACAAGAGACTCTGGCAATACAGACAAGCTTCCTGTGACAGAGTCACCTGATCACAGGTCAGATGCTTAGGCATCAGGCCACATGCCAGGATGAAGAATCTCAGTTAGTGGCAGTGGTAGGTAGCTTTAGTCTCAGCTTCTCCAGAGGCTGAGGCAGGAGGATTACCTCATGAGTTCAAGACTGGCCTGGGAACCATAACAAGACCCAGACTCAGAAGAAAAGAAGTATCTATGAAAGGCACACTATATACATCCTTAGCCACTGCCCATGGAGTCCCAGCAGGGAAGGCAGAGGATTTTTAGTTACTCTCCAGTCTCAAGGCCAAATCAGAGAAAATACAACCCTGCTTCTCTGTGACATAGTCCCTGCAATACAGCCCTCTGTGTTTAACACTCCCTGGCAGTGTTGCCCAGAGAGGTGGGTACACAGCTGACTCACACCACTGCTTCTAGGCCATTGGCATCTGGATAATTCTTGCTCTTCTCTGAGCATCTCTAGAAGAGGGATTATCAGCCTGTTGTGGTTTGTGTCTGGAGGTCCCTGCCAAAACCTCATGTGGTCATGGAGGGTGAGCTATTTGGAGGCAACTGAATCTAGAGTTTGTGATTGGTTTGTTGTCTAGTGCTGGGATTGGGGGTGTGAGTGCTACAATATAAGTGAGGGAAAGAGGCTTGCTCCCCCTTTGCTCTTGATGCTTTTGTTGTCTCCTCTGCCATGAAGTGTTGCCTGTCAGCCATATCACCTTGTCTTGGAGCCAGGTGATTATGGACTGAAACCTCCAAAAAGTGTGAGCTAAATAAACCTTTTTCTCATTAACTTTGGGTGTTGGGTATTTTGTGTCAGCATAAAGAGAAAAGTAACTAAGACACTGCCTCATTTTCCTAACAACTGAAGAAGGATCTACCACTGGCTCAGGGAGTAAGTCTGGGGTAGAGAACTCCTAATCCAAAATGGGACTCCCCACTTCCAAACTGACAGAGGAGCAGAAGGAACTATGCCCTGAGTACTCCCTATGGAAAGAGATGTACTAGGTCTTCAGTACAGCATCTCACTTAAATTTCACAACTGTCTGATGACAGGGGTCTACTGGGCCCATTTCACAGAAAAGGAAGCCAAGCTTTCCAGAGGCTGCACAACTTGCTCAGGGCACCACCTGGCCAGCCCATCTGTCTTAGTTACTTTGCTCACTGCTCAGCCAAAATACACAATTCCGGAAGAAAGTTAAAAGAGGAAAGGTTTATGCTGGCTCACAATTTGTAGAAGTTTCATCCATATTTAGCTGGCTCCAAGGCAGGGCGACATGGCAGAGGGGCATCACAGAGGAGAAACAGTCCATGGTGAGCAGAAGGCAGGAAGACAGCACAGTATCACAGTAGCGAGAAATCAATATCAATAGCAGCCCTTTCTGTCCCTTGTGTTCTATCCAAGCTGCATGCTCTTAAGGAGGTAGTACTCACACCCGCTATCCACTCTCAGCTGCCAAACCAAACGGTGGACTAATGTAGTAATCACACGCCCTTAATCCCAGCATCACACACTCTAGTTCCAGCTGCCTCTGAAAAGCCCCACCTATGACTGAAGGAGGCTTTCAGGGGACACCTACACACAAAACATAACAGCATCCTCTGAGCTGCTCCAGGAGCTCTGCGCAAGGACGTGTGCCTTTCTGCAGCACAACAGTCTCAGCCTTTGGAAGGAGAGGAAACAAATCAGGGGAATGGGCCCCAAAGCAGCCTCTGAGTTGCCTTAGCAGCCAGGGTCCATCTCACCTCCCATCAGCCTCCCCAGGGACTTGTGAATAAATGTTAATGGCCATGGAAATACTACATCCTACTGCTATTGCCTGTGCCCAGACAGCACCACCCCTAAGCCCAAGTCACATCCACTGCATCCTGGAGTTTTGCTCACTACACACTTCCCTGGGAAGCCTTCAGTGAACCCCAGGTAGGTCAGGTCCCCATGTTAGCCCTGGCATGTACCCCTGGAACACTCCAACACTGTGCATTTTTTGCCAGCTGTATCACTGCAAACCACAAACCCTACAAAAGCCAAGGACAGTGTCTGTGTGCCAGCTGAGGCAGCCCCATGGGTGGGTGCAGCACTGGTCTCTGGCCTTAGGACATCCCTCCACACCGCCCTATGCAAGGCCCCATGCTGAAAGCCATGGTGGACATCACACCTAATCCAGGAAAAGGAGATTATCACACTCTGAATAACCGAGGATGTGGAGACAAAGAGGGAAAGTGACTTCCGCAAGGATACCAAGCTAACAGGGAACCCCGCAAGGACCAGCATGTAGGAGCAGTTACATGACTTATGTGCCCAGTGCAAAACTGGGGCCCCTTGTCCAGAAGTCAAGGCACAGAGAGCAAAACATTAACCAATCAAGAGCTCCTTCAGAGCACAGACCCCATGAAACTGCACAGGCCTCTCCCTCCTGTGAAGCTGGCCCCCTCCCTCGGCACCCAACTCCAGGACCAACACCAGGCTGCTCCACTGAGATGTTCAAAGGCACAATCCCACTGCAAGCTGGTCTCACACTCGAGCAGGCTGCAAAATCACCAGGAAAGCTTGTTTAAACCCAGCTTACTGGATTTTAAACCTGGGGGTTTTAAACCACAGAGCTCAGATTCAGGAAGTATGAGGGCGGCTAGGAGTTTACACTTTGGCTGCTGCATTTCGAAAGGAGATGCTGACACTGATGCCCAGGGACCCTGGGAACTGTGCTGTCAGGCCTGAGGGTGCCCAGTGTCCTTCAAACCATATTCAGACCTCTGTGCAACAAGCCAGCCCTGGTAAGGAAGGGAGTACGGGAGAGACGGGGGCAGGAAGGGAGGGAACTACACAGGTTATCCTGTTTAATTTTCCTAATGATCTGCTCAGGTAGGCCTATTATTCTTACTTCAGTGGCCACTACAGCACACAGAAGTCATTATTCAGAGTCATAGCCAGAAAATTATGGAGACCAGAAATGAGTCTGGTTCTGTCCTACACATTGGCAAGAACCTGTTTGACCACAGCTGGCCCTGACTGGTCCTGATCCCATGACCTGCTCACCCAGGAGAGCAGAACCGAAGCTTTGAAAAGTATCTGCACAGCCCCAAGTCCTGACGAGCCCGAGGCGCTCCTCTCTCCCTGCCCTCCTACCCTCTGAGCCCAGGCCTGCGGCACAGAGACCTGGAATCAGCCAAGGGGAGAAATCTCTTGGGACCATTCCAGCAGGGAGGCCGTCCACCCCGAGATCAGAGCTCCTCACTTCCAGACCTTCTCTCTAGCCTGGCTCTGGCCACTTCCTCGCACATTCCGTGAGCACCCGGTCACGTCCTGCTGCTTCAGAGTCTGCCCAAACTGTTCTGACTACACAGAACACCCTTGCCACTGGCCTGTTTAGCACTCACTCATCCTCCAAAGCCCAGTTCAGCTCTACGCCCTCTGGCAAGGGCTCCCTCAGGACCTTGTCTGCCCTCACAGCTCCACTGTGCTCTCTCTGCTCCCCCCGCTGCTCCTCCGACCACTCATCCCAATATTTACTAGGCCAGGATGTGGGTCTGCTTCAACTTCGTGAACCTCTGCCAGGAAGGACAGGCAGAGAAAGGGGGACCTCAGCTGGGGATTTGTACTCAAAGTCTATATGACAAGCCACTGCCGAAGTGGGGAGCAGGCTTTCCATTGTCCCCAAGCCTGCAGTGAAGATGCCTGATGAAGCAACCCAAAACTACTACCAAGTGAATACAAGGCCTGCTCCGTGCCCTTAGCTGTGGAGTCCCCAGGAAACAGAATCCCCAAGAGGAAAAGAATGAGCCGAAAGTCCCACCCAGAGCAAAAGGCACCCTGGAATGGGATGCAGCCTCCTCTCCCAAGTTCAGGGTTTACATAGTGGGAAAGGAATGGAGGTGCACAGCCCGCCATGCCTGCCCTGGAGGACTTGCCTGAGGGCTCTTCCGCTGGGAGAAGACACTGTGGCCCACTCTGGAAAGCCCCCATCCACAGAAGCCCAGGCAGAGAGGACTGCTGCTGCCTGCCTAAGGGCAGGAACAAGCTGGACAGGAGCCAGGCTGGCGGAGGAAACATCTTGAGTGGCAAAGCAGGAGGAAAGGAGGAGGAACGAGGAGGGGAAAGAGCCAGACACGCAAACTCCTCCGCCACCTCCTTCCAACCAAAACAGAATCCCTAGCAGACTGAGACCTGCAAGGAATGGACAGGGGAAAAGAACTGGGGCCTTACAGGGGGCAGGACGGGACGGTGACCCAGCGCTGGGGTTTCCGGGAGCTTTGGGGTGCGGTAGGGGATGCCCCACAGTCGTCAAACCTGCCCAGCTCTAACCACAGGAGCTGAGCGGTCGCGGAGAAAGGGAAATGAGCTCTGCCTGGCAACTTCTGACCTAAAGACCCTGCTGAGGTACCCAACACTTTCCAAAGCCCCAGACCTGATCTCCGGGCTGGGTTTCAACCTATGGATTAGCGCAAATTAAAATAATAATAATAATCGCAGAGCAGTGCTGGTCTGGTGGGGGGAGTTCAGGCACAGACTTTGGAAGGCCCAGAATCTCCAGGGAGACCCAAGGAGCCCCAGGGAGACCTAAGGGCCAAGCCCAGGCAGGAGCGACCTGACCTTCTAGACTTGCAGAGGCTGGCCTGTGCCTGGATCCATCAGAGAGTAGGCAGGAGGCCTCTCCCTGGGAGGGCACAGGCTAGGGCAAGAAGGCGGGAGGAGCCGTGGTGATGCACAAAGAGGGAGGCACTGTCTCTGCCCTCCGCCTTCCACACACACACACACGTGAGCACACACGCACTCAGCACAGGGGCCTGAAAGACTTCCTGAGACCTATTTTTTGTTTATTTGGTTTGGTTTTGGTTTTTCTGAGACAGGGTCTCACTATAAAATGCAGGCTGGCCATGAACTCATGGTGAATCTCCTGCCTCAGCCTCCTGCGTGCTAGGTTTTATAGGTATGCAGCCTTGGTTCTGGGCCTGGCTCTATGCCCTGGACAAATCTTTTTTTTTTTTTTTTGTACTGGGAATTAAAACTCACAACCTCACATCTGCCAGGCAGGCGCTGTGCCTCTGAGGTACATCCCCAAGCCCCTGGATAAATTCTTGACCTCGCTGGTTCCCCACACTCTCCCACTCTGTGGGGGAGCGTGTGTCAGGGCTTTCATGCCTCTCTGCCTCTCAGAGGAGGCACAGGACACAGGACAGGCCTCCCAGAAGGAAGCAGCAAGGCACTGCTGACTTTTGTCTGTGCTCTTCTTCACAGTCCTCCTCCAAGCTGTGCAAAGCTGCTGGAATTTAGGAGTCTTTCTTCAATCACTTTCTTATTCTAGAGAATCAGGCTGACCTGGTTGAAACCTCCACTCACTAGAGGACCTCCATCAAAGGACCTCTCCTTCGTCAACCTGTATCATCTATAAAATGAGAGTCACAGCTCTGAGGATTAAATGAGCACAGGGTCTGTCACCTAGTAATATTATTAACAATCTCCAACAAATATTCATGGAGTGCCTCAGGCACTGTTGGCTGTTGCCAGACATGAGGACATGGACGATTCATTCAATGGCTGTCTACATGAAGCTCCCTACTGCTGGAAAGACACTAGACCAGTACGGGAAGAGACCATCTGGCATCTCCTGCAACTGGCCAGTACCACAGCCCCCAAGATGGATTCAGTAAGTGCTGTAAAGTGTGCAGCTCGCACAGGCCAGCATGGAGACCAGCCAGCCTGGGGAGTTCGGGAAGCCGTCCCCAAAGGGGCAATGCCTGAGCCAGGAGCTGAAGAAGCAGCAGCTGTAACTCAGGAAGAGGCTGCGGTGGGAATGCTGCACTGAGACCAAACAGAACAGAACCTGCAGTGGGAAGGCTTGTGGAAGAGGCAGGAGTCACTGAAGGTGTGAGGGAGGTGCACAGGTGAGCCCGGCAGAGGCGGGGAACAGGCTCTGGTCACCAAGGAGGCCTGGCCAGATGTCTGGATCTTATGTGTCATCACAACACAGACAGGGTTTTCGAAGGAAACTTCTTTCAAGGTTCATTTTGGCTGCTGGATGGAGAACGGAAGGGCAGAGGGGCTGGAGTGGAAACAGAGGGACTGGCCAGGGGGCAAGCTCGGGAAGAGCTTGGGTTCAAATCCCCGGTCTGCCATTTATTAGGTAGGGACCCTCTCAGGACACCAGTCTTCTCTTCTATAAAATGGGAGTGGCAACTGGCAACTGGCACAGCTTTTATCTAGATGTCACCCCAAAGCCTCACACAGTCATAGGCAAGGTTTTTGGGAGGCGGCTGGTTCTAGGGTGTGAGATACTGGCATCAAAGATGCAGTGCTGCTGGGCATGGGGGCACATGCCTGTAATTCCAGCACTTGGGAGGCTGAGGTAGGAGGATCATTGTGAGTTCGAGACCAGCTTGGGCTACAAAGTAGGCTTAAGGCCAGCCTGAACTGCATAGCGAGACCCTATCTCAAAAAAAGACCAAAAAGATGCAGTGCTGATATTCGGGGTGTGATGCTAGGATTAAGGGTGTAGGTACTACCTGTCCTAGGGCTGGGTAGCCTTATTAAAATATAAGAGACAGAAAGAGGGCTGCTGTGATGGTCACTTGCTGACTACTGCCTCCTCACTATTTCTCTGCTTTGCTGCCCTCCTGCCTTCTGCCTGCCATGAGCTGTTTCTCCTCTGTGATGCCCCTCTGCCAGGCCACCCTGCCATGAGCCAGCTAACTATGAGCTGAAACCTCCACAAACTGTAAGCTAAATAAACCTCTCCTTCACCTTTGGGTGTTGGGTATTTTTGTCTCAACAATGAGAAAAGCAGCTAAGACAGCCATAGAACCTGCCTCCTTGGATTACTGGGAGGATTGTATGAGCAATTCTGTGTATGTAAAGAAGTAGAACAACAGCTGGTCCCCAGAAAGTCCTGTATGTTTAAGCTGATATTCGTGTAAGCAATAAGTGAAAGTAGCTCAGATTATGGAGATAGCAATGGGGGGGAATTAATTCCAGAAATATCACCCACAGGTGTTACAGTTTAGATCCAGAGCACCTGCCCCAGAGTCTCATGTGTTTAAAGATGAGACCCATAGAAGGTGACCGCATCATGAGGGTGTTATACCTGCCAGTGGGCTGATCCACTAACGAATGCATAGTAGAAGGTGTTGTCGGGAGGAAGAGGTGGCTCTCCGGGCACGACCTGGAGGGGTGCACCTCCCTTCCTGGCCACTCCCTTCTCTCTCTGCTTCCTGGCCACCATGGACGGGCAGCCTGTCCCCACCACAGCCTTCCACCATGCCCTTTCTGTCTTGCAACTAGACAACTATGGCCTGAATCCTCCAAAGCTGAGAGCCAAAATGAACCTCCCCTCCCTTACGCTGTGGGTACTGGGTAGTTTGTCCCAGCAACAAGAAAGTGGCTTAGGCCAGGCGTGGTGGCACACGCCTATAATCCCAGCACTCAGGAGGCTGAGGCAGGAGGATCGTTGAGAGCTTGAGACCAGCCTGGGGTACAGAGCGAGCTCAAGGCCAGCCTGAACTGCATAGCGAGACCCTGTCTTAAAAAGACAAAAAGAAAGAAAGAAGGAAAGTGGCTTAGACAGTAGGCGCTAGCACCTAGCCTCTCTAGCTCCTGTGCCTACAGCAACCCCATGGGAGCCCCTGAGCAGGACTGCTCAGCTGAGCCCTTCCCACACCCTGACCCTCGGAAACCAGGAGCAATACTAGAACAAAGGTTGTGTGGGGCTGCTAAGTTTCTGGAGGATTTTTATGTGTCAAGAGATCAACACTGAGATCTACCTGCAGGAAATTCCTCACCTGCCTCTCCCTACCAAAAGGGGACGCCACTGACCAAGAGAGAAGCAGAAAGGTGTGCAGGGCAGCTGGAGAAGGGGCAGAAGCCACACCTGGAACCTGTGTGGCCTCCAGGGCTCCGCCTCCAGAAGTGATCCAGCAGCTTCAAAGCAAATCACTTCAGCATCATGGCACCATAGCAAGAAACCTGGGAATAATGTAATCCAAACAAGAGGATGGTCAAATAAACTGTGGAACATCCAGTGAGGGGCTCTGGGAGGTCGGTAACAAATACAGATGCTGAAGAAAACAGCAGTATTCAAAATCTCACAGAGCTTCATGAGAATTATGTTTGAATACATAGGTGCCTGCATACAAACTCACTCGCCACAAGGACAAACACCAAAATTGTTTTAAGTGTTCTCTCTCGAGGATGAGATTACAGACAATTGCTTTGATGACTGTGATCTCCTCAGGCTGACTGGGAAGCATTTCCTGTTGCTGCTGTTGTTTAGGAAGCTACTGAAAGGCACATGTATATTTTCACATGTGTATTTTCAATGTACCTCAGAACTCTGGCTGTCTCCCCGTCACTTCTGTGTTGAGGAGAACTTGTAGCTAAAAGGCCAGCTCTGTGAAGGGCAGGATCTTGTCCTCTCTGTTTATTGCTGCTACCCAAAGGCAGAATGGGCTCTCAGTGAGCTCCTGATAAGTGAGTGAATGAATGAATGGCCTTTACCTGACTGTACTGTAGTTCCAAGTTCTCCCCTAGCAGCCTTAAGTAGGAAGAAGGTCTGGCCCTACTCTATGACCCCTGAGCTCGGGACAGGACCTAGTATCAGGGCAGCATTAGCAAAGGACGACGGGTTAATGAAGAGCTGAATAAATGAATGAACACCCTACCCAAGGAGGCCCTCCCTGACCACACTGTGCCATGTTCTCAAGGCCTGGAGCCCATGGAGTGTAACCACAGGGTGAGCGGTGGAGAGAAGAGGTGTCCATTAGGCCATGAGAGCCCTGACAGCTTTGTCCACCTGATGCTGATGCCTCCTGCCTCCTTAGACCCTGCCCTCTCTGCTATGACCATGCCCACTCAGTTGGTCCCCTCCTGAGACCCCAGAAGAGGAGTTCTGGAAGCTTTCAGCTGCTGCGTTCTCCCTCAAGATGTAGCTATTTTTAGAAGGAGCAGAGAGAGGCCACGCACCTTCTGAGAAGTGGTCCTCTGAATCCCCACTCCAGGGAACCTTTCTGGGAAACACTGGGGAGCTTGGGGGGAAAAGGCAGCAGGTGCAGAACTAGATGGGCTAGGCAGAGGGAGGGATATTGGGGGTGCTGGGTAGGAGGATTAAGCACAAGACCTGAGGAAGACTTTGCTGGGAGTGCATGAGTGGGAACTCGTGGCCAGGTGACTCTGTGTGTGTGTGTGTGTGTGTGTGTGTGTGTGTGTGTGTGTTGGTTGTCAGAGCTGGAGGACAGTGAGAGCTGGATTGGTGATTGGGGGTGACACTGGGGAGCTAAAAACACAGACATACGGAGGGTGACAGAGGGACGGGACACAGCGGGTAGTCTGTTTGTTTTGGTCCAGGGATGCTGAGGTTATACCCTGAGCCTGGATGACTGCGGAGAGGTAGGAAAGGACATGGATGGCCGTGCCCAGAGGAGGCAGACACGCAGGCCTAAAGGGCAGGCCCCCCTCCCCACCCTCACCCCAACTTCTACCTTGGCTGCCTAAAACGCCATCCTCAAAAGACAGCCCACTTACAAATTAAATCACAGTAGGCAGGACACTTCAGGTCCATCTCAACACGGGCTAGGGAACTCCGGACCCTGCTAACGTCCAGTATGTCCTCCCCAAGCAGGCTTGGGTGTTGCTATCCACAGAAGGTCCCAGAACTTCTCAGACCCTCCAGGAACCTCTGGGAGCCCTTCTGACCTCCAGCACCAGTGCTCTCTGGCCTGACCCTGCCAGTGCCTACATGTGCAGCAAGAAATGCAGGCAGGATAACCCAAGGTCTGGTGGTTAGAAAATGCTGAGAACCTCAGAGCTCTGCCAGTCTGAACTCTTCCATGTAGGTAGGAAAACCATGACCTGGGGCTGTGTCTTAGGTTTGCTCAAGTCTGGAGCACCAAGCCCGCTGCATTTTCAACACCACAAAGAAGCCTTGTAGGGCCCCAAAGGGAAGCAGTCCCTGTTCAGAGGATTCTGAAGCGGCAGGAGATGATGAAGGCCTTTCATTAACAGCTGAAACTGCAGGTGCAGTAAGGAGGGGGTATGCAGGGCTGACGCCTCTAGCAGGATGTGAGGGAGCTCCTGAGAGCATGCACTGAGTCATGTGTGCAGCTGTATCCTCAGAATCCTACCCAGGGCCTAAATCTGCGTGGGTGCTTAGCAAATGAACAAATAAATAAAAATGTGAATGAATGTTAGTAACAACAGCTAACATGCACTTCTCACTGTGCGTCAAGCACTTTACAAATAGTAACTCATTTACTACTCATGAATGCTTTAAGGTTCCCATAATAAAAGATTAAAATTCCCATGGTAAAAACATGATTCCTGTTTTATAGACGGGGACACTAAAAGAAAGAAAGGCCCTACAGCTTTGAACCCTGACAGTCTTGTTCTAGAATGGCTCTGGCTTGGATGTGATTTGTGTGTGTCCCCCACAGATTCCCATGTGGGAAGCAGGTCCCCTGTGTGGCAGTGGTGAGAGGCAATGGGGTCTTTAAGAAGTGTGGTTGGCTGGGGATGTAATTCAGGAGCAGAGCACTTGCACAGCATGTGCAAGGCCCTGGGTTGGATCCCACCACCAGCAGCACCAAAAAAAGAGAGAGGCAGAGGGGGATAGGGAGGGGAAGGGGAGGAGAAGGGAGCGGGAAGGCGAGGGAGGGACCAGGAGGGGAGGGGAGGAGAGGGAGATGGAGAGATGGGTCCAGTGGGAGGTAGTTAAGTCATTGCAGGCACTGCCCTCACAAGGGGCTAAGGTAGTTTTCATGATACTGTGAGTTTCTGTACAGTGGGTTGTTATAAAACAAGAAGGCTGGGCTCTGAATCACTCTCTGTCTTTCTGTCTCATCACATGATCTCTCAGACATGCCCCTTCCATGATTCCATATGCCATGAGGCCTTAACTGGAGCCTAGTGCTTGCCGGTGTTATTCCCGGAGCCTCCAGAACTTTGAGTTCAATAAACCTCTTTTATTTATATAGTATCCAGCCTTGGGTATTCTGTTACAGTAACAGAAAATGGACTAATACAAGAACCTTGATTTTTTTTTTTGGCGGTACTGGGGATCGAACTCAGGACCCTGAGCTTGCTAGGCAAGCGCTTATTCCACTGAGCTATATCCCCAGCACAAGAACCTTGATTTTAACCACTCTGCCAGGCTACTCGCAACCCTGCCCAGCCCCTCATGCCACATCTCCCTTTCTCCAACAGCCTCACCCTAGCACCCTCATGCCAACCATACCACCTCCTGACAAATGCTGCTGTGTGCATTCTTATTGATTTTTAAAAATAAATTATTGAGGCGAAATTCACATAGCATATAACTAACCATTTAAAGTGAAGAATTCATTGGCACTCAGTGCCTTAACAGTGTTGTGCAAAACCACTTCTATCTATTTCTCACACATTTCCATCACTCCACAGAAATACCCCTTATCCGTAGTTTCTCCCTGTTCTCCTTTCTCCCCAATCCCTGGCAACCACCAGCGTGTGCTCTCTCGCTGCGCATTATATTCCAGATAGACTGTAGAAATTTCACACAAATCATCTCCTTTAATACTTGACCTTTTGTATCTGGCTTCTTTTACTTAGTATAATCTCATGGTTTACTTTCTAGCATGAGTCAGTAGTTCTTTTTAACATTCTATGGCATGAATATACCACCGTTTGTTTATCCATGCAGCTGCAATGGACATTTAGTTCACTTGCTCCCAGTCTGAGGCTAGTGTAGATAGTCAAACACTGCCTGTTACCCTGAGCCCTGAGCCCATGAACGAGGACTGCTGTTTTATTCTCACCCCCAGAAAACAACACTGAGGTTCATTTGTGGCACAGGTGGTAACATGGACCAAAACCTCCTGCCTCCCAAATTACACTGCCCTCCCTATGTGGCCTCCCATCAGCATTCTCTCGGCTCACACACCGCCCCTTTCGGGCCTCAGCTGCCTTGTGCTATGCCCTTAGCAAAGGTGCTCACCTTGTAGTACTGAGGGTTTAAATTGAGCCCTACACTCCACTACAGCCTAAAGCCAGAGGCCCAGGGTTGGGATACATTTCCCATCCTCTGGGACGGGCTCCATCCAGCTTAGGGGTTCCAGGATCCAGGGCCAGGGGCCAAGCACATCCACCTAAAGTGGGTACAGGCAGTAGGACCCAGTTCCTTTCCTCTCTGCAAAGAGGAAGATGGCCTCCAGCAGATGGCTCCAGAGACCTGCCCAGCAAGACTGTTTAGCAGAAACGGCAGGGCTGGAAGCTATCACAGATCACAACTCAGAGCCCTGAAGAGGGGAGGGCCATGGGAGTGCCTCAGCCAGCAAGGGGTTCCCATGCTGATCAGTGAGGTTACCTCTCAGTCACAAATGCACCAGAAAAGGTACTTTGTCAGGAGTCCCCACTCTCCCTGCCTGCTGTTTAACCCTGAACCAATCCTCCTCTGAATAGGCTATGCACCCCTAGTTTGAAAATCCAAAATCCAAAATGCTCCAAAATCCAAAACCTTCTGATCACTAATACAGTGATACAAGTGGGAAATTCCACACCTGGCTTCATGTGATGTGATGGGTCTCAGTTAAAATACAGGCAACACTAGTATAAATGTACCTTCAAAACATATGTATAGGGCATATATGAAGTAACATAAATGAATTTCACCTTTGGTCTCATGTCCAAGGTATTTCATCATATACAAGCACATATTCCAAAATCTGAAACACTTCTAGTCCCAAGTATTCCGGATGAAGAATCATCGGCCTGTGCAGAATTCATGGGGTAGGGCACACACGGAGCCCTCCCGTGGGAGTTGCTTTCACTCAAGCACCTATTTGTATGAGATAGGGGGGCTATGGTCACTAGAGACCCGACAGGCCACTACCTTCTTCCTGCAAAGGGAGCCATCTTGTGGGTGTTTCTGGCATTCTGTGTGGGGAAGAATGGTCCCTTCTAGTCACTACTGCCTCCTCAGTCCCCTTCCTACATGACAAATACATTTAATGAATGAGCAATCTCTTGCCAGTTTCCCAATTTCTAGTCTCTCTTCTTTACTCTACAAGCTGCCCTCTGAAGCTTCAAGTCCTGCCACCCCCTGCAAGCTGTGTGGCCTTGGACAAACAGCTTAATTCTGCTGAGTCTCCACTGCTCAGCTGCAAGGGGGACTCCACTAGGGTAGCCAAAGATTGAAAGAGAAACTCTAAGAACACTCTGGGCTCTGGCGAGTCCAAGTGGAAGGAAGGTCTTTCCGCACCACCCTAATCCTCTGTCTCTCAGTTCCAAAGGCTGGATGAAGAGCCCAGCCCCTGGGCTGGTCCCTGGCTGTATGTAAATGTTTATGCCAAGCCCAGCCTCCCAAAGACAAGTCATTTGCTCGGCTTGTAATTAATTGCAGAAGGTCGTCCGGGGTAATAAACTCTGGCGGGGAAACATAAACAGTTTGCACACAGAGCTCCAAACCCATTGTGAGGCGGAGAGGGAGGGTCTGCTAGGGATGGAATGTTCTCCGGGCTCCTGCCAGCCAGAGGCAGAGAGCTCAGAAGGTCAGAGAACGACCCGGGGAGATAATGTGAAAAACAGCTGCTGGCCTTACAACATGTATTACCTTGTTCCAAGCTCAGCTCAACACTCAGTTTATCTGGCTCAGTTCTTCCCCCTTTTACACACAAGGAAGCTGAAGCTGGGAGAGGCAGGGGCCTTCCTTGCCCTGCTAGAAAGTGGGTCGGGAGAGAACCAGGCCCAACCTCAGAGAAGGAATAGGAAAAGAGCCATTCACTTAGCAAATATGTACACGTGCCTGTGGTGCCAGGCACCGGAACCTGGCGACACAGTTCCTGCAGCGCTTGCATTCCAGTGGGGAGAAGCAGATGTCAGACCTCACAAACGATGATTTGGTTACAGGAGCTGCCTGGGGCTCTGAAGAGAAATTACTAAGTTGCTTGTCTCATGGAGCACCGCAAGGGCCACAGTGGCCTCTGGAGCTCTGAGAGGCAGAGACCACACAGTAGACCTCTGACGGGAGCACACAGTCGGTACGCAGCAGGCAAGTTTCCAGCTAAAATAAAATAGTCTTTTCTTTGGACCTGTGCAGCTTCTTGCCAATCAATCTGAGGCGTCCCAAAGATACTGTGCCAAGGCTGGGGAAGGTCATGATAGCTAACCAGAACTCAGCCTCTGCCCCAGGCAGCCCATAGCCAATGAGCAGTGAGGGGCAAACAGTGGGTAAAAGCGCAAGCCAGGGCAGGGTCAGCATTTACTGAGTACCGACTGTGTGTCAGTCACTGTGCTAAGTTCTACATGATCTGATTTAAGCTTTATCATAACACTAAGGGGGTGAAGAGAAAATATTATTATCCCATTTTAAAGATGAGAAAATTGAGGTTCAGAAAGATCATGTAACTATCTTGACCACAACAGTGGGGTTGGGAATTGAAACCTAGCCTGACACCCAAATCCATGTTCATTCCTCGCACCCTGCTCCCACCCTAGTGGTCCCCCACCCCACCCCACCCCCCGCAAGGTGGCACTGGGGAAAATAGGACACAGGGCATTGCTGTCACTGAACTACCCTCCTGTCACAACTGCAGTGGGTGCAGCACACTCTGCTGGCCTGGCCTCCTTTCTGAGCAAGAAAAGTCAGCTCAGCCTACCCCAGAAGCTTCTCTCAAGTATGAAACCAGGCAGACTCTTTGCTCAATCCTAAGAGCAGGAAAGGTCAGTCCAGACTGCCACCTGCCCTGCCCCCACAGGATGTCCCAGTTGGATGCTGGCTGTACTCCACGGCCTATAATCCCATCACCCAGCCCTGGGCATGACCCCCAGCAGGTAATTAAACAGCAGAACAGACCCCCAGTTCAGTGCCTGGGTGCCCCTACATTCCTGCACTCCCAGGAGCTTTTTACCTGCAGGTCACCAGCTCAGCCTCTCCAGGTAGGTACTATCTCCATTCTGCAGATGAGGAAGAATGAATCCAGGGAGGCCTTTCCAGTCTCGCTTACACAGCAGCAGAAGCTGCAGGCTCAGCCTGGCCCAGAACTGGCTTCCCCAGATGCCTTTCAGGTCCTGCCTCAACAGGGAGGGATCCATACTGTGGCAGGATGACAGCCCCTTGCACACATGCAGCAGATGTGGCACTGACATCCCAGCACAATGGACCACCCTGGACCTGCCCTGCCAGGCTGGTGGCCACAAAGCTTAAGAAGTTTGGAAAGCCACTTTAAAAAATATATATATATATATATATATATATATATATATATATATATATCTTCCTTTTACAAATTTCACAAAACCATTGATCATGAGGACACACGGCTAGGCCTGGGGGTGGCCCTGGAGCAGGAAGGGACTGCAGCTGGAGGTGAACCTGCCTCGGGACTGGAGGAAGGGCCCAGAGGCGATCCTTGCACACCCGCCTTCACAAAGGCCCTGCCCCCAGCCCAACAGACAGAAGAGGCTCCGAGGACGCTCCTCCTGGTCCAAACGGTCCAAGTCTTTCTGTCTCTTGCTGTGGCTTCAGAAGCAGCTGAGCTCATCCGAGTCTAGGACCTGCGGGCTGGGCCTGCTTCTCACATGGGCGGCAGCACTAGCTTCTCTGTAATCTTACAGCACATCCCAGGAGATCCTCCATTCCTGGGCTGGCAGGGTCAGCCCACACCTGAGCCTGGATCCCTGGGCTGGCAGGTGCAGCCTTACTAAGAACCGCACCCCCCCAAAAAAAACCAGCTGTAGGTTATGACACAGTTTGCCAAGCGCGCCCGCATCCCATATTCTACCCGGCCCACACCACAGTGCTACGAGGTATGCAGTACACTAAAGTTCTCGTTTTACAAAAGGAGACAGTGAATGGCACTTGCTGTGCACATTCTATGTACTAGACATGCCGAGGGGCTTTTCACAAGTGACATCACACAGACGCCCAAGGAGAGTCTGACTCTGGCTCTGAGCATGGTTCTGCTGCCCCTCTCACCCACTTCAGCCAGGTTTCCTCCAGTGTCATCTCGGCTGAAGGGAACAATTCAAAAAGTACTGGAACATAGTGGGCTGGAGAGAGAGAGGGTTCCAGCTACTCAGCAGAGGAGCAGCTGCAGACCCACTTCAGGCCTTCCTGGGAAGCGCAATCAACCATTGCCTTCTTTCTAGATGTGTCCGAGGAAGTGCTGCACTCGGAGGCCTGGACTCTGTTTCAGAGCAATCACCTTACAGCCTCCAGGACCTTGAATCTTCCCTATACCCTGCCAAGCACTTTCATCATCCCACTGGCCACCTCCTGGGCCTCCAGACACTTCTGCCACTTGTCTCTCACAAGACTCCCCTATCACCCCATAAGCCAGCACCCCAAGCTTGCTCTTGTTCATCTAAGTCCCACCTCTGCCCCGCTCTAATGATTAATTCATTAATATCATAGTCCACAGACTTTTATGGAAAAGGTACCACAGGGTGACCCACCATCCAATTTGGCCAGGACTGAGCTAAAGGGTTTCCTAAAATGCAGGGCAGAGTCACAGAAGACTGGGATGGGTGATCTCCCTCACGCACTATGTGTCTGGCCCGACACTGGGCACCAAGGACACACTGATGAACTGGACATCGTCAAGACCCTTCCAGTCTGAAAGTAGCTTCCACTCAATGATAAACCACTGTCAAAGGCACCTGCTCAGCTCTTCACACACAGGATCAACACCACCCTGTGAAGACATTATCACCTTTGTGATACACACAAGAAAATAACATGATGATGAAGCAGGAGGGTCCCAAGTTCAACACCAGCCTGGGGAAATTAGTAAGACACTGTCTCAAAATAAAACTTTTTAAAAGTCTGAGGCATAAAGCCCTAGACTGCTTGCTCATCTAACACATTCAAAGCCCTGAGTTCATTCCCTAGTACTGATCTAAAAAATAGAAACTAGCCAGGCATGGTAGTATATGCCTGCAATCAAAGAACTCAAGAGGCTGAGGCAAGAGGATTGTTGCAAGTTCGAGGCCAACTTGGACTACTTAATAAGACCCTGTCTCAAAAGGAAGGAAGGAAAGAAGAAAGGAAGGAAGGAAGGAAGAGGGGAAGAAAGAAAAGAAAGATGGACCCAGAATGGTGACATGACTTATGACCTGCCAAGTCACAAGCAGCTTGCCAAGACTTGAACTCATATCCAGTGAAACATAAAGGCAAGGGCAACTTCCAGCATGAGCATTAATTAGATAGGAAAACATAAAGACATAGTTTATTCATTTCTGAAGCCCATGTCTGCACATCCTAGGAGTTCAAGGAAGAGAAGAGGGAAGGATAGGAGGGAGGCCTATGCAATAATCAATTGTATCCAGGGTAGGAGAACCCAACCCTCAATTCAAAATATATGCATTTCCCTTTTAAAAGTCAGTTTCATCTATTTTCTCTCAGCATAGGACCAGGAAGCAAGTGAGAAGAGGGAAAAAGTGCTTCTCCTTTGGGTCAGCAGCTCAGGGCTCACTTCCTCTAGAGGAATTTTCTCTGACTCACTCTCCACCCAGTTCTGGCTTTGACTGTGCCAGCCCCTACCAGATGCTGAGGAAGCTGACATGTCAGCAGCCAACCACCATGTAAAGTGTCATCAGGGAAGCCTGCAAGCTGCTACGAAAGCATGAAGAATTATTCATTTAGCCCAGTAGAGAGCATAGGGCCAAACAAGGCTCCTTCCCCAGAGCAGGTGCCGAGGGAAAATGTTCAACTGAACTGCTTTGAGGTATCTTTAAATTCAACCTTAACCCAGGCATGGTGGTACACATTTATAATCCTAGCACATGGAAGGCTGAGGCAGGAGGATTGCTGAGAATTTCAGGCCAGCCTGGACTATGCCCACAGTGAGACTGTCTCAAAAAAGTAAAGAGTTCAAGGCCAACCTGAGCTATGTAGCAAGACCCTGTCTCAAAACAAAACCACTATACCATTAATTCAACCTTTAAAAGGGTGGACTTGAACAAAGGCAATGACCACTGAGGAATATCCAGGACAGTCAGTGCAGTCAGAGTGCAGTTGCATGGAGGGAGGATCTGGGAAGGAAGTTGGGGACAGATGCTAAAGGGCCTCTACTGCCACCTGAAAAGCTTGAAATCATGTGTAAAAATGGGGAGTAACTGATTTTTTTTTGTCTTTTTGAGACAGGATTTCACTATGCAGTTCAGGCTGGCCGTGAACTCACTTTGTATTCCAGGCTGGCCTCAAATTCGAAGTGGCCCTCCTGCCTCAGCCTCCTGAGTGCTGGGATTATAGATGTGCACCACTACTCCCATCCAACTGATGAATTTTTAAACTGGGAAGAACACAGATTTCAGAATAAAAGGAGGTTTGTAATCTCAGCATCTTGGGAGGCTGAGGCAGGAGGGTCATAAATTTAAGCCCAGCCTGGGTAGCTTAGTAATTTAGAAAGACACTGTCTCAAAATAAAATATTAAAGGGGAGGAGAGAGGCTGGGGATGTAGCTCAACATAAAGACTCTGGATTCAGTGGTTCAATCCTCAGCACCACACACATGCACACACACGCACGCACGCACGCACGCACGCACGCACGCATGCACTCACACACAATGCTTGAAGATTTTAGATTCAATGAAGACATATGAATGAGAAGACTCCTGCCAGAATCCAGGCAAAAAATGGGATCTGAACTAAGCAGATCCCACTGTTCCAGTGGCAGTGGAACAGGGAGAAACTTTGTCTCCATGAACATCTGGTTTGTGTGTCCTGAGCGGGGGCCACCCAAGGGCGGGAGTAGGTCTCTCTTCTGGGTTCAGGGAGTTCAGTGCAACCAGGTCCCAGCCCTGTGCCCAAGTGGAGGCTGGAGGAAGGCAGGTCAGTCTGCGACCTGGCCAGGGCTCAGTTCAGAGAATCAGCTCATCAGGGGTCTCTGAAAGTTCTTTTTCTAGTTTACTCTGCAAAACAGTGAACATCCCAGATGGCTGGGTTCATTCCACCCACTGAACAGCTGCGACAGGAAGGCAGGCTCCAGATGTGAGGACTACCGTGTGCACGGTGACCACTGATTACAACACACCATCACCTGTGTGCTTTTTGGTATTTTTTTTTAATCTGTTGCAAACAAAAAAATATATACTGAGTTTCTAAACGGCTCCAGGTTTTTCCCAATGCCCTGGGACAATAAAGACCCATGACATTATCCAATCATCTGATGAACTCTGCTAATGTGCTGGGCACTTTCATTAGCACGAACACTATAAAGGAGAGAAACATTCTCCCTGGAGGCTGCAAAACTCACAGACACAGTTACTGATAGGAGAAAGTGAGAATCCTGGCCCCATGCCCCGCTTCACAACATGTGGTTCAATGTTCCCAAAGACAGCCCTCCAACGTGTTGAGACCAGCACATGTGCCCTTGGCTGGCAGCCCACAGCCCAAACAGGAGATTTCATCGGCTTCCCTGGGAACAGCTGCAAGCGCTCTGCAGAACTGGCTTTGATAGAGAGACACCATGATCTCCCCATCCTCCAACAGGGCAGACCCTGAGCAGACATGGTTTCCAAAGGTGAGTCTGAGCCTGGTGTTTTGAATAGACAGTACCTGCCTCATTTTTTCTCCCACCCAAGCACTAACCTTGATGTCACTGGGCAGAACTTTCACTTTTCACCCTAGGTGGTGGTTGTGGTGGCTGTGGTTGCTTTTATTGTTGAGTAGTCAACATTCCCAAGACTTCCTATGAGGCTAGTGTCTGACACTGGGTCTGACCCCGAGAGGGGTCTCTAGTCTCTGGTGAGGAAACGGTCCTGGATGAAGGCTCACACCCAGATACCACCTAGATAAGTCTCCCCTCGGACTCCAAGAACTGCACCTTCCAAAGTCTGCCTGTGTGCCACTCTTCTGAGCTGCTCTCTCTGAACCTTCAACTTGGGTTGCTTTGTCCCCAGTACAAACTGATCTTCTTTACCTCTATCCTGACAGCATGTTGTGATCATCTACTTCCTCTCCCTCAAAACATGAGCACTACAAGGGTCAAGATTTACTTGCTTCCTCTTCATATCTGAGGTGTCCAACACAGATGTGGCAAATATGTGGACAAAACTTTGTTCACAGGAAGTCCTAGGCAGCAGGAAGTCCCAGGCAGCAGAGATGGTCTCATAGAAAGGACATAAACCAACCCCGAAAACTCTTGGCCTAGAGGCCCCAGGGAAGTTGCCTTCCAGGTCATGATGATCCAAGACCAGGATCCCAGTCTCAGAGAAAGGGTCTCATGCTGGGTGGGAGATGAGGCAGAGCTGTTCCTTAAATCCCCTTTCCACCAGGAGGTTGTGGTAGCCTGGGGCACTTCGGGGATATGCTATAGTAGAGATCTGAGCCTGGTACCAAGCCAGCACTTGAGAAATGTTTGTGGAATTGAATGGATCAAACTGAAAAATGCTGGCTATTTGTTCCTGCAGCTGCAGAGAGGCCAGCTCCCCTCTGGGGGCAGTTTGTAGGCAAATTATCTCAGGACTGTGGCCTGTTTCCTCTAATGAAGCCTCTCCCTTTGCAGCTCAGCTCCCAGGGGCGTGGGAGGAGGCAGTGCTTAGAGCTACACTGAGGCAGTACACACAGCTTCCCCCAAAGAGTGTGGGCAGCCTGACCACTATCCCAGCAGAGGGATGGTCACCATGACCTGCTGGGCCCAGGAATAATGAGCAAGGCAGTGTCTGCTGCTGCCTTTTCCTTCTCCTTTTCCTCTCCCTCCTCTTCTTCCTCTTCCTCCTCTTCTTCCATTTCCTCTCCTCCTCCTTAGCCCCTCTGGGCAGACAGGAGGAAGGAGGGGGAGTCATGCTGACTTACGTAACCAGCTCTCTCAGAGTCAGAGGCCCCCGCAAGTCACAGCCCAAGGTTTGCGTGGTGGCTGGGGAGGCTGGGAGATGGGGGCGGTGCCTCCTTCCCTCCTCTACTCCCTCTCTCTCAGATCTTGTGGACCTCTGCCATAGGCACCTCTTGCTAGGGGCTGGGAACCAGGAAAGCCTGTTGTTTTCTGAGTGTGTGAAACATTAGCCAGCTGGCTTCCCTGGCAGAAAAGCAGGCTCTGGGCTCTGTACCCAGGCGGGCGGGGGCAAAGGAGAGGCCTAGGGCTGGGATGCCAAGGCCCTCCCTCCACAACCTCCCCCGGCTTCCGCATGCCCCATCTCTCCCACTTCCTTCTAGAGAATCTGCTCTGGCTGAGGGGCCAAAGGGGAGGGACCGGCCCTGAAGCACAGCCTGCTGGCCTGACCTGGGAAATTTCACTTCCTTTTCCTGCCATTTCCATCTCTGAGCTTTTCCTCTACCCTCAGCCACCTGTAAGTGTGCAAATAACCAGAAACTGTATGAACATGCATCCTGGTCAGCCGGTGGGGTAGGGCAGCGATATAAAGACAAAAGCTGAAATCCAGTCCCAGCTCTGGGCAACAGTAAAGACTTTTAATCAAGCCTGGACCCACCCCAGCCTCCAGCCCACAGCAATCCCATGCAGTGAGCATGTGATATTAAATCCACTTCCCAAATGATCAACTGAGGCTCAGAGTTTAATACTCTTGACCAAAGTCATGGGAGTAGTGAGCAGTAAATGCAGTTTGATAGCGAAGCTGAGGCTGACTCTACAATCCACATTCCATCCTCGGCCTCTGCCCCTGGGGGTCCTGCCCACACACACCCTGCAGGTGCTATGTGGGCAATTCCTACAGAGATGGAAGACCCTGCCTGGCCCCAGAGAAGGAGCCCTAAGCTCTAAACAGTCTCTCCCTCAAGACACTAGTTTGGGAAGCACAGGAGAGTTCTGAGGACAGGACTGGGATTAAGTCAGGACCAAGGACAGAATGTGCTAGGGAGGCAGGTGAAGGAGTTTGTTGCCAGCAAATCTTCCCTTCTGATTAACTTATTGCATGCAGCTCCATTTCAGGTGGATCAGACCACCTCTGCCATCCCAAAAGGCTGCTGGAGGCCAAGGCACCTTGTATAGAACAGCCTGCTGCTGAGGCCATCTGCTTACTGTAAAATGAAAAGAAAGTCCTAGAGACCTTCCAGGACAAAGCTGCTCCCACTTCGTACTTGATACATGGAGAAAACGAGGCCTGAGGAGGAGAAGTAGCCTGCCCTGGTATCAGAGAGACAGTGAAGAAGTGGGTTCCTGGGTCCCAGCTCACCTGGGCGCTCTCCCCAGGCGGCACCCTCTCTGCACTTGCCTGTCTCTTTCCTGTTCCTCCAGCTCTGCCCAGCAGGGCCACTCTAAGCCTCCCCCTCTCACCCCCTGACACCCTCCCCTCCACTCCTCTGGGCCAAGGAGCAATTCTTGGGTGGTTTAATTAGCTGATTATGACCACAGAATTCTGACCAGAATTCTGATTCCCATAATGAAGTAGGTTCTGATCACTTGCCCAGTGGGCAGCTGATGGAGAGTTCTGGGCTCTACTGGCTGAGCGAGGGCTCTCCAGCTTCATGAAGGGCTCCTTCATCACCATGGGCCACTGGAAGCGCTGGTCCCCTCCTTGGGCCAGATCAAACCACACTGAGGATACCTGAGCCAGACTCAGAGGTCCAGCCTGGAGAGGCCACTCCCTGTTCTGCCAGCCATTCTCCAGACTCAGGAAAGGCTCAGGGAATGAGTGAGTTTGGGAGTGAAGAACAGAGCCCACCCTCCGGAGGCCAGGAGAGGATGGCGCCATGGCACTCAGTCAGGAAGTAGGGTTTGGACATGAAGAGAGAACTTAGAGCGGATTTGATGGCAGAGCAGCAGGATCCAAGGCCTAGAGGCCACAGTGAGCCACTGACCCCATGGCAAGAAACGCTGGTTGTCAGGAAACACATTCTCCAAGCAAGGGAAAAGCTGTTCATCCACTGAACTCTGACCTTTGAGCCACAAACACTAATCTAATTCTTGTGGCTCTGGGATACTCTGCAGTTGTTTGGTTTGGTTTGCTTTGCTTTGGTTTTGGTTGGTTGGTTGGTTTGAGACAGGGTCTCCCTGTGTAGTTCAGACTAGCCTTAAACTCACTATGTAACCCAGGCTGGCCTTGAATTTTCAGTTCTGCCTCAGCCTCCTCGGGGATCACAGGTATGCACCACCACACCCAGGGTCTCTGCAGGACTTTGAAGGCAGTGGTGATGCCCCACCACCCTCACTAATCACATTGCCCCCACACCCCAGTTTATCTTCTCCCAGCCAACCACCTACGATCAACTTCCTTGGCTGAACAAATATTTATGAAGCTCAGTGCTATGCCAGGCCTATGCAGGTGCTAGAGACAAGCAGAGCCAGCCAGGTGCCCTTGGAGAATACTTGAAATCATATGCAGATGTCACAAGTGTGAAAATAACCAGAAGCCACACAGGAGACGGGCCAGTGTATACAAGAGAGAAGATGGCAAAGCACTTGGAGATCACTGAGGGCTTCCTGGAGGAGGCTGCACATGTGATCCAGACCCCAGTGGGTACTAAGAACCAACAATACTACAGGCTTGTGATGAATACTTTGGGACCTCAAAAATAAATCAGCCAGGGTCTCTCTCTGGGGGAGCTCAGCCTGGAAAAGGAGGCAGACCCGAGAACTAAGATTCTCATGGACCTGATTTTGTGCCAGGGACTCTCCGAGCTACACCCATGTCCAGTTATTTAATCCTCAATGTAACCATCTACCCAATTTTATAGATGAGGAAGCTACAGCAGGGAAATGGTTAACAATAGGTTGAAGTTACCCAGCTGGTGAGTGTCAGTGCTTAGATATGAAACCAGGAAATCTGGCTCTTTCAGAGTGTAACCTCTATGCTGATCAGACCACAAAGGGCGTGTGGTGGGGACCAAAGGAGGACACCAAAGAAGCCTGGAGACTCCCAGAGCCTTGAAGGGAGGGGAGAGTAAGGAGGGAAGGATGTCCACAAGGAAGGAAGAGTCAGGCTCATGGACATCCTGGGCAAAGAGAATAACCTTCAAGGACCTGCCAAGTACTCCAGATCCTTTCAATCCCCAAAGGAGGCAGGAGATGAGACCTGAGAGGTAGAAGTGGCCAGTGAAGGACCTGAACCCATGGAAGACAGGACAACCCTTTTTTCAAACCAAAGGTAACTGTTTCCTGGCCCCTAGCACCCATCACAAACCTTACTGAGGACCCTGCTCCCTGCCAATCTCAGTCCCACTGGTCTGTGACAGAGGCCTGAGATACCCAAGCTCCCATTGTTGACCATCTCTAACCCACTAGCAGAATACAGGAGAAGAATCTCACACACACTGGCCACCTGACTCCCATGAAGACACTAGGGCCCGGAGTGGGCAAATGTGTGCCCAAGGTCACACAGCAACGAGGAAGCAGGAGAGCATCCACTAGGACCCTCCTGGCGGGGTACCACCCAGCAGTCTATCCTCAGTCCCTCACCTGCTTTGCCAAAACTTGCCCCTGCCACCTATGACAAAGTGGGGGGATGGGATGAGGCTGTGGAAGGACCAAGGGAACCAGCTGTGGGTTCTGAGCCCCACAACCAGTATGAAAAGACCTCCTGTTTCATTTAGGCCCACATATGGCCCCTGAAGAGCTAGGACACTGAGCAAGTCCTGCCTTCTGCTGGCCTGACACAGGTCTCAGCACTCAGCTTGCAAGATACGCTGTGGCATCAACAGTCAGATCTGTTCAAGGTATGGGGACCCAACCTCCCTGGTGGTCTCAGTCAGTTGTGGCCCAGCCCCAGGCACAAGGAAAGCTGCTTAGTCACTGTGGTGGCCTCAGTCATGCAGATCTCCAGGGACCTGCCAGATTCAGTCCCTGAGGGCGGGGTGAGGGGCTTGCTTGGCCTCATGTCTCCCGGGCAGGAACAAGAAGTTCCTCTGAAGTTGGACTAAAGGTGGGGCCGGTCTCAGGAAGGGGGAGGCTGTCTCCCTAGAGATGACCCAGCCAGGGCCCTAGGGAGGGAGGGAGAGAAGGGGCTGGGACAACGGAGTCCTTTGTTTCCCTCTCAGAGCAGCCACCCAGCCTACCCTCCCCAACCCCCTTTCTCCACCTCTCCTCTAGGACTCAGGCCACCCCCAGGACAGGAGCTGTCCCGCGTGGGGAGAGAAGGGTACCTGGAAACCACCTAGAAGTCATCTGCTCTGACCCCAGCACCATGCAGGAGACAAGGCCCTGCCCTCATCTGACAGGATGGTACCTTCCGTTAGGACTTCCAATCTGTTGCAGGAACCATGGCCGCCCTCCCCTGAGCATCCAGTCTAACGTGGGAAGCATCGCTTTCATTCTGAGGATTCCCCACTGGGAAAGATGTAATTTCAGCACTTAGGGCTGACAGCAAAGACAAGCAAGGAGGAAAGAGTTGGGTCCAGTTCAACAAACCTTGGCCAGACATCTCCGAACCAGACCCACAGGTGGATGATGGGCCAACGCACGGGAAGCAGAAACAGCCCCGAACCCAAAGGAACTCCTCCACTGGGGGTGGGGGTGGGGAAGACTCCCAGGGCATGAATGAATTGGGGTGGGGGAAGTGCCGTGACACTCACTGCGGCGCCCAAGCCTGCTGGCCAAGGCTGCTGCAATACACCCTCCACAGCCCCTCCCTCTCACACTTGAGCCAATGTCTGGCCCATGGCAGGGGCTCTTCTTTCGTTTTTCTTCGCGGGGGGTACATGTTTGCAGTACATAATGACTACATTCACTGTAGGGGGATTGCACATGTATGTAATCACTTCAATCCCCCTCATCCTCCCAAGGGGCTCATCCTTCTGTCTCCAACAACCTCCTCCCACAAAGCCTTCCTCACATCCCATCACAGCTCAGGGTCAAGTGCTCTGGGAAGCTTCCCAAGGCCCGAGTCATGCGTTGGTGGTATAGTGGTGAGCATAGCTGCCTTCCAAGACCCAAGTCAGAGTCAGAGGCCCTTCCCTTCAGGAGGTAGCACAGCGTCGGCCTTCCCCGGGGACCAGCTGCCACTCCTCTATCCCTCCCAGCTGTGAGCCTGGCCCTGAAAGGACAACAGGGCCGGGCAGGGCAGTGGCACAAGGCAGCAAGGGAGTGGATGGGGTAACCCCACACCACAGCCCCCTCTGCCCAGCACAGGCACACTTCTGGACACGCAGCAAAGCAGAGCCCATCCCCTCTCTCCTCTGTATCATGGTCCAGCCCCGCTCGCACAGTGCCACCCAAACACCCACACGCTCACCACTGCCTTCTGGCTAAACGTGGGGAATGTTGCTGCAGCTCCTCCTCTGCGGGGCTTTCCCTGCATCTGTGGCCTCCGAGCCAGCAGTCCTCCGTTTCGTGCCTCTTCTCTCCAGGCCAGGCCCTGGCACTCCCAAGACCTAACTGTCCCTGATCATCCTCTCTTCCACTCCCTTCCTTTTCTCTACGCTGTGTTATCCATACTCCCCAAGGCATCCACCAGTGTCAACAATGAAGACTGCAAATCCCTGCCACCTACCTCAAGCCCTAGCCCGAGGTCCAGGCCCACCTCCTCCTCCTGCTGGTCCACAGCCAGCTGCCCTGACTGACCTGCCACACTGATGCCATCCCCCGCATGTCTGAGCATGGCTACCCTGGCAGCAGTGGAGGACAGCCTAGTAGAGACCAGAAGGTCACTTGGACACAAGGACACCTAGTATGCTATTCTTCCATTGCTGTGGCCCAAGGTGACAAAAGCCCCAGAAGTGCCAAGCCCACAACTCAGGACCCTGCAGCCCTTGCCAGTGGTGGCCTTTCACCACCTTGGAAGAAATCTGAGAGCTGCCAGAGAAGCCTGAAACCCAGTGGCCAGCGTGGAATCAGGGACAGTGGGCCAGGCTCACCACTCCCATTCCAGCAGCCCCAGAAGTAGTCCTGGCCAAAGCCACAGGACTTCCCCAAGTTCCAGCCAAGATGGGTCACACAGGGCTTAACCACCGAGAGAAATGACAGCCAAGGTTCACAGAGAGCTGGTGATTACATGTCCCCATCACAGCCATTCTTCTCCCCCAGAAAAAAGAAGTGCTCATAAACATCTACAGGAAAAGAAATTCTATTCCAGCCCACTGCCCTTGGGAAGTCCCTCCTGTTGTCTGAATCTGATCTTTCATGTTGCTTTCAGAGTTACTGGCAAGACCGGGGAGGACAACTGTAAACCAGACAAGTTCTCCTCTGCATGAAATTATTGAGTAGCAGAGAAGGCTGTGTGAGCAGACAGACAGGCCTCAATTCAGGAGCCTGCTGGCTGAATTAGCTCTCTCTCCTGGTCTGCTTCCTCATCTGTAAAATGGGAACAATCCCCATGTTACTAAGTCATGGCAAGAATCCAGCGAGTATGCACATAAATCTAACGTGTACGAGACCCTCAGCAAAGGTCTGAGTGCAGCCAGTAAGGCTCACGGACTCCACCTCTTTTTCTTTCTCCTTCTAGTCCTTAGATCCTCCTTCCCCACAGCCTTCATTCTGAGTTCACAGCCTTAGTTCTCAGGCTTCTCCCCATCCACCTCGCAGGTCTCTGGGCTTCCTGGACTTCTCCCCCCATCGGTCCTCTTGGCCATTGCCAGGGACATTTCTCTAAAAGGAGAATCTACTCCTGTCCCTCTACTTCTGAAAAACCTTTAGACCTATCTTCTGAATCACCACCAGCCTCAGAGGAAAATGCTGTCCCCTTAGCCTGCCAGTCCCACACTGGCTATTCATGATCCCTAGCGCAAGCCTCTGCACGCTCTTCGCCTTGCCTCAGAGCTCCAGGCCTGTGCATACTCTGCACCCTTGGCCAGGCATGACATCCCCAGTCCCACCCGCTTGGCCTCCTGTCCTTCCAGGTGAAGCTCTGTAGCTCTGAGGTCACTTCCTTCCCAGGAAAGCTTCCTTGTCCTATTCCATGCCCAGGACTGGGTGGGGAGCCCTGCCTTGGGTCTCTCACAGCACCTGTCACTCTATTATATTACAACCACCCACTTGGCTGTACAGCCTCTGGTGACAGAGTGGACTCATTCATCCCTGGACCCCCACGCATAAGGCACTCAGTCCATGTTTGTTAGACGACTGCATTATCGTTCCCAAAGCACCTCGTCATTACAGCCATCATCATACTCCTGTCCTGTAATAGTCCTGTCCAGGGGTTTGCCTCCTGCCCTCTTTCCCCCTCCACCACGGGAGTTCCTAGGGGGCAGTGACAGTTTCTGATTAGTTTTCGCTGTCATTTTGCTATGTAGGTTGTGATTCCAGATACAGGGATGGAGGTGGTGGCTCCAGATCCTTCTGGAGTACTGGGTATTTTCAGTTGTCTTCCAATTCATGAAGTAGGAGCTCATGCTTATGGAACAAGAAGTATGCAGCCAGTCAGTGATTTTGCCTTTGTCTTCCAAATTATGCAGAAACCTGTCTAGAGAGGAAGACCTTGTGGGACTGCAGGGAAACCTGAGGGGGGAGCAGGGCCAGAGTGTAGGGGATATCAGCCAGAGTTTGTTTCCAGGCCTTAGGCAGCAGCTTCTCCCATGCCCAATAAATGCAGTAAATGCAAAGAGAGCTAAGCATTGACACATCTAAGTATTAACAACTCCAATTTACAGATGGGAAAGCTATGGTCAGAAAGGTGAAGACAATTGCCCAGTGTCCCCAAGGTCCACCAGTGAGTTGGAGGCAGAGCAGCAGGAGTCAAAGAAAAGCCTTGGCCCCAGAGACAGCCTCCAACAGGTGCCATGGAATCCTCATGCTGACGACTCATGCCAGCAGAGGAGCAATGGCACTTCTCCCCAGGTCACAGAGAAGCTGAAGAGGGGCTGAGTCACTGTGCTCAGGAAGCAGTACAGGAGAACAAAGAACAGCCATGGTTTCTGACACCCTGCCATACCTTGTAGAGAGACCTGGCCACATGGGGCAAGAGGGTCTCAGCTCTGGGGCAGACTGATGTGAGGAGAGAGTCACACACCCTCCTAAGGACAGTGACCTGGGTTACAGTGCTGGCCAGCAGGCTGCAATGAGGACTGGACCTGAAGGTGAATGCAGACACCTCATGATCTTGTGCAGCCTTCCCAAGGCTGGGCCACCTGCGTAGAGTAGGGCACGCCTCCCAGCCCTTACCTTGAGATCCATGAGGGGCCCCACAGTGCCCAGAGTAAGCCAGACAGAGAGATCAAGAGGGCTCTGACTTCTGCCTGCCTCTGACCTCTTTTGACCTTAACCAAATCAAGTGACCTCTCTATGCCTATTTCCTCTTTAGGAAAGCAGGAAGAGGAAAATTAACCTCCTCCAAGAGCTGTCAGGATAGTGGCTGGGAAATTATCTCTCAAAAAGGAGTCTAAGTTACCTCCGAGCCTATTTCTTCTCTTGGAAAAGGGGAATCATCTTTGGAGGGCCTTTCTCGTGCTGTTGAGGGTCTCGGGTGGCCCCTCGTTTTGTTAGCGGACCTGAAGTATGATGATGACAGGAGTTGCCTCTCTCCGGCCTGTTAGTTTCTTCAGGGGAGGAAGAGATCTTGCAGAGCTTTGACTTTCACACTGCGCCTACCTAGTACACAGCAGGAGCTCAGTAATAAACCCCAGAAGCAGAGAGAGAGGAAAAGGAGGGGGAGAGGCGGGACCTCGAGACAGGTAAGGAAAGAAAACAATGAAGAAGAGCAGGTGCAGAAGGGGTCCAAGGAGGAACTGGGGGAGAGGCCTTCACGGAGCTTACAGCGGTGGGGCGGGGGGCTGTGGGAGGCCCGGTCCAGGCTTGTCTGATCAGAAGGGTGGACCCCAGGGACGGGCCTGCCCCACCCCCTCTCCCTTTTCTCCCAGTGTCCCCTTTCCGGAGGCAGAAGCTCTCCTAAAACTGTATTTCAGGGCAGGCTCTAAAAAGACAGGAGCCGCTCCCCACCCCAGCCAGAAGCAGCTCCTGGCTAGACCCCCCAGGCCCAGTAGGCCACAGGGAAAGGAAGCACAGTGGATGAGGTCCGCTTATCCAACGCGGGGGGGGGGGGCCTCCAGGCAGTGTGACGTGTGTCTCCACTCTGCCACTGGGGTTTGGAGCAATGTGTCCGCAGCCCCCAGGACAGCAGTTTGTGCCCATGAGGTGCCAGTCCATGTGGGCATTAGTTCAATGTGCATCTAGAGGGGTCAGCATTGGTGTGGTCCTGCCTTCCTCCCAGTCAGTGAGACGTATGCCAGCATCATGCCAGCAAATGCAGCATCAAGTCAGTGAGGATGAGAACATGCGTGTGCCAGCCAGAGTGTGTTAGAGTCCAAGTGAGTGCATGTAACAGTGTATGCCCACATGCATGTGCCTCTGCGAAGATGTGTTAAGGTTGGTGCATGGTAGCGTGTAGCCTGTGTATGCCAACAGGATCATCATCAAGACTATGTTGACAGATGAGTGTGTGCCTGAGCGTGTGTGTGACATTGGGTCACTGTATGTGTCGAGTGTGTGGCAATGACTGTCGGTATGAGCCAGCATGAGTGTGGCTGTGTCAGTATGAGTGTGCATGATGTGTGTCAGCCTGCCCCACAGCGTCTCTGCGTCTGCGGCCAGGGCTAGGTGTCTGCGAGTGTGTCTGTGTGTCTCAGCCAGAACCTGCAAGAGCCGAGGGATGGCCTGATCCTCACCCTCTCGGCACCTCCGCCCACGGCTCCTGCCAGTGACCACACAGGAGACCTGGGCGGAGAACTGGGTGCCAGATCCTCGGGTGACCACGAACGCAGTACCAAGTGGCCAACTAGAACCACCGCCCTGTGTCCTCGCTTCGGTCGCCCCCACGCGCGCCAGGCCAGGCGGTTGTCTGCACTCACCGTGTCCCTTTGTCGCCCATGGTCCCTGGTGGCGGCCGCAGGGAGGTCCACGGCGTCAGCGCCCAGCCTGGAAAATCCCCGGCCGGCAGGAGGAGCGCGGGCCAGCCCGCTCCCGGGTCCCCGCTCCGCCTCCTCCGCTCTGCCGGCGGCCGCCGCCCCCGCCCGGGTCCCCGCCCGCCGCCTGCCGCCCGCCGCGCCGCACAGCGCCCGGGCCGTGGCCAGGGGCGTGGAGCCCTGCGGGCTGAGCGCGCGTGGCTGTCTGCGTGTCCGTGTCCGTGTCTGCGGGTGCGCGCGCCGCCCCGCGAGCCCAGGGCAGGGCGGCGGGGTCGGCGTTCGGGAATCCACCCGAGTGCGCCCGCGTATGTGCGCGTATGCGTGTGTGCGCACACGAGTGTGTGCGGGTGCGTGTGCACGGCTGTGCGCGCGAGCCTATTAGGAGTGCATTTGTGTGGATGGTGAGGTGTGCACATCTTTGTGCAGCTGTGCGTGTGTGCGCACGGCCGTGGGTGCGAGCGCGCTCTCCCGCGCACGCCGGGGCAGCCTTTGTGTGTGCGGGTGGAGGGAAGCCGAAAAGCCGAAGGTCCGCCGGCTCCAAGGCTCAGCCTGGGGCGGTGCCCCGCAGGCGGACTGTGGGAGACTCCAGAAGCCTGGCCAGGCCTCGGCCCTATGCTCCACCCTCCCACCCCCACCCTTCTGGAGCGATAACACCGAACAACCCAGCGGGGACAGGAAAAGAGTGGAGGGACAGCAGACTGTCGACACTGGGGAATTGGTGAGGGTACGAGGGTGCCAGAGGACAGCAGGGATCGGGTAGCAGCCAGAAAGAGGAAATGTGCGAAGGGGAGATAAGAAAGGGGACAGAGAGCTGGCTCAATGCATTTCTGGTCTGAGAGGGTGGCTCATCCGGGTAGCATCCCGGAAAGCGCTGCGGTTCCCTCCACGGCCCACTGCTGCAGGTGACCTTGGACTCCAGGGCCCTCTAAACGCATTTCAGACCTGTGAAGGGTACCAATTGCGGCCGGAATGCGACTTCACAGGCTGGAGGGACTCACTTGTGCTGCCTGGCTTTCCTGGGCGCCTGCACACAGTAGCTGCCCAGCACAGGTGAACCCACCCTCTGCAGGCTTCCTGGTTTCCCTGGAAATCCTAGCTCCTCCCCTGACCCCGCAGAGACAGTAGGTGATTTCCTGCCCTGCCCTGGCGCTGAGAACCCAGAAGCTGAGAAGGGGCAGGGTAGAGCTGGACCTTAAGCCATTCTCTGACTCCTAGCAGACCTCCTGAGGGGCCCTGTTTTGCCTCTTCTTCCTTCGCAGGTAGTGGCAAGATGGGAGGTCTTTCTCATGCTCTCTGCACTGGGATTTGGCTGCCTGGACCTGATAGGTCCCTAATATTGGAGTATTAGTGAAAAGAAAGGAAGCTATCATTTACCGTGCAGCAGTTGTGGGTCTGGAAACAGCTCCTGTAATTATGCTCAGAAGTAGTTACCTATGCTGTTTATATAGAGGGTGCTGTTTATATGGAGCTGGTAATGATAGCCCAGTAAAATTACTATAATTATGTCCAGACTCGGGGGAGTGGAGGCTGATGGGTAGGCAGAGTGGTCTCTGTCTGGGCAATATGAACAGTTAGGAGAGCCAGGTGTGGTGGCATGTGCCCGTCATATCAGTCCTAGAGAGGCCGATATCAGCAGGAGGATCACTGTGAGTTCGAGGCCTGCCTGGGCTCCATGGTGAATTCAAGGCCAGCCTGAACTACATGGTGAAACCCTGTTTCAAAACAAAACAAAACAAAAAATGGGGGGAAAAAAAAGGAGAGATGATGCCAGTTCTGGTGGTGCAGGCTTATAATCCCAGCTACTCAGGAGGCTGAAGAGAAAGGGCCATGAGCTGGAGGCCAGCTTGAGTGGCATAGTGAGATTTGGTTTCAGAGGGAGAGAGAGAGAGAGAGAGAGAGATCCATTTTTAGCCTCTGTGCTCCAGCCTCACCCCTAAGAGGAAGTTACCAGCTGTATCTTCATGGGTCAGGGAGCAGACTAGAGTCCTCCTTGCTGGCAGGAAGCTCACTCTCTGAGCCAGAAAGGCCTGTAACCAGGATGGAGCAGCCAGATCCTGCCACTCTACACGTCAGTGCCCTCATCTACAAGGGCTTATTAGGTACTGTGTGTTTAAATTTCTCTTTAAATTTTAAACCCCTTTATTACACTGTAGTTACCAATTTAACAACCCACCTATTTTAGCTTCCCTGAGTGTATTTGTTTCTTAAAGAGAAAAAAAATTTCAGAAAAAGATAATGGGATGGCAACAATGGTTAATATATTGCGTATTATTATCTTTAGTTACTGAAATACAAGATATCAGTGTTTAATTGTTCAAACAATATTAGCACAAACCTTTCTTTTCAATTAAGAGAAATTAGTAGTGTAACTATCATATATATATATATATATATATATATATATATATTTCCTTTTCCTTTCCTTCTTTTCTCCATTCCCTCATCCTAGTTTCTCTTTCCTTTTAAAGTTTCTCCCCATTTTACAATATCTATTGTACATTTTGGAACTTATTTATTCTTTCAGCTTCTCTATGGGTTTAAATTTTTAAAAAATTATTACAATAAAAGTCACATTGTCATCAATTCCCCTCCAAATAGTAGCCCTCCTTTCAAACACACTTATCTCATAATGCTTGCCAAATTTTTTTTTTTTTTTTGAGACGAGGTCTCCCTATGCAGACCAGCCTGGCTTCGAACTCACTATGTAGCCCAGGCTGACCTCGAACTCATGCCCGTAATTCTGCCTCAGCCTTCTGAGTGCTGGGATTCAAGATGTGTGCCACCATGCCCAGTGGCTCGCCACTTCCTGAACCAGTTCTGGAAGTCCTCTTTCATGAGTGTTTTTGCAAAATGTGATCAAAACTAGGATAGGTGCTCCTGCTGAGTAACGTCCAATGGACAGCCAGGCTTGTAAAAACATCCGCCTTCTTCACTCGAAACGGTGTGACTTCTGGCTCTCACCCAAACTCAGAATAGTCATGAACGGTAAACATTTCAGATCAATACAGGACATTGAGGCAGCCAAAACAGTGAAATTAAAAACACAAAAGAGGACTTCCAGAGCTGCTTCAGAAAGCAACCAGGATGATGAGATAAGCGAGTTTAAAGCAAGTGGGGTATTTTGAGGGAGATCAGTATCAATGTGTCTTTTATTGTAATAAATTTTTAAAAATGTAAACATTCACTGTATTTTTTGATCACACCCCGTATGAAGCATGGGTTCCACCCCACCAAATGAAGTCCAGTGGTGCTTTTCACCCTACTGCCCAAAGCACCTGAATTTTAAAATTCAGACAAATCTTCTTTCTGTTCAATAAATATTTGTATTTATTTTACTACAACAAATAATATTTTCCATTACTTCTGAGTAAAACGAATAGTCCGGTAATATGCACCAGATGGTGCCAGGTCCCCCGACTCCCACACAGCTCTCCCTGGCCCCGTTTGGAAAAGATGGCTCTAACACTTAGGGACACTGAATGGATTGAGAGGCTGTGGAGTCAACATGCAGAATGTCAAGTACATCCCCACGACCCTGTGAACATCACGGGGAATGGGGGGGCGGGTTTTGTATGGTGGGCCTGGTGCTACTCAACGCACATCATTCTATGAGATAAATCCTCTTTCCCCTTTTTAAAAAAAAATAATAAATGAACAGACTGACACTGAAAGAAACTTAAGTGCCCAAATCCATAGCACCCTCTTAACCTTGGCCTCTGACCTCCCTTCCTCTAATATTCCCCGGGGGGGGGGGGAGCTAGCACAGAGCAGAACCAGAATTTGACCCTTGGTTGGCCATTTATTCAGTCACTGAATGTGCCACCCATGGTGCTAGGAATTTACAAGTCAGTGGAAAACAGGACAAACAGCGCTTCCATTGCGAGGAGGGATCTAGGCTGGGGGAAGAGGAAGTAAGAGGGGATTTTTGCTGTACAAGTCAGGCCCTATGTATTCTTTCATTCATGTATTCGTTGAATAATCCCAATTAATAAAAACGAAAAAGTAGCAATGTTGAAGAGAACTTTGTGTGTCAGCAATATAATTTCAGGCAGTGGTAAGTGTTAGGAATGAAATAAAACAGTAATGAGACAAAGTGACGGGGACAAGTAAGTGCTCTGAGAAAAAGCTCGCTAGCTGGGCTTGCCGGCGCACGCCTGTAATGCCAGCACTCAGGAGGCTGAAGCAGGAGGAGCACCATGAGTTTGAGGCCGGCCTGGGCTACATAGTGAGTTCAAGGCCAGCCCCAACTATATAGTGAAACTCTGTCTCCAAAAAAGCAGATAAAGGAGAAGGAGAATGGGGGAGGGAGAGGGGAAGAAGAGGAGGAGGAAGGAGAAGG
>PVLD010006923.1:60902-96045 GCA_004027595.1 Dinomys branickii | reverse complement strand
TTTTTTTTTTTTTTTTTTTTTTTTTTTTTCTGTTGTTGAGAGGATCAACTGTCTGACTAAATTTGCATGTCTGTATATTGGTCCATACATCTACAATTCGAAGATATCAATGGATAAATCAACAACAACTGTTGAGACCATATCACCTTGTCTATAGATTAGTTGTGATTGTACTATTTTCTATGATAATGGGTGTCTGTTTGTCAATATGTTTTTGTACTTTTATGTTTGTAAAATAAAAAAAATAAATAAAAATAAATAAATAAATAAGGCATAAGCCAGTTAATATCCCCGAGAAGCCTTTGAAAGTCATTTAAAGTTTTAAGCTTATCTAATCTCAATTCTAATTTTTGTGAGGAAATCTGTGACCCTCTCATTTGAAAGCCCAGGAATGTATATGGATCTGTAAGCTGAACCTTATCAGGTGTGATTTGTAGCCCCTTATTAGACAGAGCAGCCTGTAATTCAGCATAACATTGAAGCACTTTGCCACCATTTTGTCCAGCCACTAGGATATCGTCCATGTAATGCGTGATATATATATCTGGCCAACGATCTCTTATTGGTTGTATAGCCAGAGCGACAAAGGATTGGCACAGAGTAGGACTATTTGCCATGCCTTGTGGGAGGACACACCATTGGAATCTTTTTATGGGTGCTCTAAAATTAGTAGCAGGCAAGCTGAAAGCAAACCGTTTTTGATCATAGGGATGTAAAGGAATGGTGAAAAAAACAATCCTTTAAGTCTATGACGACCTTGAAATGGCCCAAAGGTATAGCAACAGGTGATGGAAGGCCTGGTTGTAGAGCACCCATTAACATCATGGTTTTATTTACTGCTCTAAGATCCTGCAACAATCGCCACTTGCCTGATTTCTTTTGTACAACAAACATAGGAGTATCTCAGGGCAAGGTGCTGGGAATTATATGGCCAGCTTCAAGCTGCTCCTGCACCAGCTGTTGTGCAGCCACTAATTTTTTAGACGTTAGGGGCCATTGATCGACCCATACAGGCTCCTCGGATAGCCATGTAATTTTTTCTGCATGGGTCACAGGAGTGTCCATGGCCCCTATGGAAATTGGCCTAGGCCTGCTCTGCCCACCTTTGGGATGGCCTCTATAGGCGTTGTTATTCCTGTATTATGTTTTCCAAGGCTTTGACCTGGCAAATGTCCATTGTTTAACATCTGAGCAGTAACCACAGCATCAGGGCTACCCATAATCATGCCAATTTGAGACACTAAATCTCTTCCCCATAGATTTATCGGTAGGCCAGCTATAACATAAGGTTGTATAGTACCTTGGTTTCCTTCTGCATCTCTCCAAGTTAGCCATTCTGAACTTTTTCTGGATTTTGGCTTTGCCCTATTCCTCTTAGGTGGGTCATAGTAACATCTAAAGGCCAAGCTTTGGGCCAGTCTTCCTTTTTAATGACAGTAACATCAGCGCCCGTGTCAATCAATCCAGAGAACTCTTTACCATCTAACCATAGAGACATGAGGGGTTTTTGTGTAGAAATAACTTTTGCCCAATACACATCTGATGAGCCAAATCCTTTATTACCCCTTTGTTGTGAAACTACTTTGTTAGGGGTTTGAATTAGGGGTAAAAGCAATAATTGTGCAAACCTTTGTCCTGTCTGGATGGTACTAATGAGTTTAGGAGAGGATGTCATAACCTTTATTTCACCTGAATAATCATTATCTATGACTCCAGGATGAACTTGAATTCCATTGAGTGTAGAACTACTGCGTCCTATTATGAGGCCAAAGGTGCCTTCCGGTAGAGGCCCAAAAATTCCTGTGGGGAGAGCCTGAGTCCCCATTTCAGGAGTTAATACTGTGTGGGTGGCGGAACTGAGGTCCAGTCCTGCGCTTCCTGCTGTGGCTCTGCAGAGGTCTGAAATGGATTGTTGTTTTGTGGAACAAAGTTGAGTGCCCCAAGAATTTGTTTGGGTTTGGAGGCCTGGGGCTGGCCCGGATTCCCGTTTCCCTGTATCGGGGGTAATACATTGCCTTCAGCATCCCTTTTTGATCTATACTCACTAGACCAGTGTTTTCCTCTCTTGCATTTAGAGCATATTTCTGGTGTCTTTGTTGTAGGGTTGTTAGTGGAACCTTTCCTGCGGTTTTTGGTAAAATGACCAGTTTCCCCACAAGTAAAACATTTGTTTCTATTTTGTTGTGATAAGAATTGTCGGACTGTATACCCTTTTAGAGCAGCAGCCATAGCAAGACCTTGCTGATAAGCAGCTCCAATGTCAGAACAAAGGCATATATAGCCTGTTAAATCAGTCTTTTTTCTATATGACCAAATAGTGGCCTGGCAGGCAGCACCAGCGTTTTCAAAAGCCAGTTGTCTAACAAAATCTGTGCCTGCATCAGTGCTACCAAAGATTCTACCAGCCACAGTAAGTAAGCGATGGACAAAGTCTGCAAAAGGCTCATCTAGTCCTTGTTTAATATCACTGAGAGAAGAACTCATGTCCCCTTTAGAGGGTTACTTCCTCCATGCTCTAGTAGCGGCTGCTTGGATTTGTACATAAAGCCCTGCATCATATTGCATCTGTGCATCATTAGTAGCATAACTGCCATCTCCTGCTAGCATATAAAAATTCCATCCATTGCCTGCTTGAGCATTATGTCTAGCAGTATCTTTGCAATTTTCCATATATTCTGATTTCCATAGGAGATAATCTCCTTCTGAAAGAGTTGCTCTAGCTAGTGTTTGCCAGTCCACAGGAGTAAGCCAATTAGTAGCTATAGAAGCCAGTATTGCTGTAGTATAGGGAGCTATAGCTCCGTATTGAGCCACTGCTGTTTTTAGTTCTTTTATCATTTTAAAATCAAAAGCGGTAAGATGGCAGTAGGTCTGTCCTTGTTCATCTCTTGTTTCAGACACTGGAAATGCTTCTATATCATCCAGTTTCACAATGGAATTAACCCGAGGAAGGGATGTTGGAATTATATCCTTCGCAGTTGGTTTTAGACCCTGCGAGGTATCCATTTTAGTTTCAGTTTGGATTTTAGATTTACCTATCTTTAATCCTTCCAGTTGGGCTATGAGATCTTGGTGTTCTTTTTCTAGTTTTATCTGATTTTTAAGGCGTTCAATTTTATTCCTTAGTTCTTTTTCAGGATCAATGACTGGGTATGCTGAAGGCAGAGTGTTTGGACTGGTGCCATATGGCAGAGGACATTGGACAATGGACGGCCAAAATGGCGGCAGGAGGGGCCCGGGCCGCAACTCTGGATTATGGTACTTGGCGGCCATTTCTCTCCAATCTATGTCATCCTCGTCCATTTTAGTTTCCATGACTTCCAACAAGTCAGGATATGTTTTAGTCTTAGGTTTAGCTCCTCCAAAGTCACAAGGACTGGATGTAACCTCCGGTTTTAGATCTGATTCAAACTGATTTGAACCAGTTTTCAAAGGCCTCATCTTTTTTATATCGTCCTTAGAGGACTCTTTGCTCTTGATTTGTTTAGCCTTTTCATCCTCACTATCACTTTCAAAAGACATAAGGTCTTCATTTTCCTCATTTACATCTGTTTGTTTATGGGTTATATCCTGTTTTGAACTAGTCTTTAGTGAATCTTTTTGTAAAATATTTTCGCCTTTCTTGACCACATTAGCAACCACAGGATCACAATGTCTTTGAGATATAATTTCATCAATCAAATTCCAGTATGAAAAAGCAGTTACCAGTACTGTTTCTGGCCCAAAGGCCGTATAGTAGTCTTTAAGTGCATCACCAACCCTTTTCCAATGCTTTGAATCGATTGTCCCCTCAATAGGGAACCAAGGACAAACTTCTTTAATATAATCAAAAAATTCATATAATTGTTTAAACTTAACCTTCACTCCTCGTGCTTTTAAAGCTTTTCCTAGGTCTTCAACAAACATCTCATGTTTACTCATTGCTTGTCCCATAATCGCTGTTCACTTACCAAGGTGCAACAGACGCAGCAGGCTCCCGCACCGTCCGATCCTCTTTTCGTTTCCTGCGTGCACTTCCACGAACAGCGTCCCTCACTGGATCCCCCATGCTCGAGCCCCACATTGGGCGCCACCTGACCCGGCCCGCGGGTGGTCAACGGAGACTCCAGAGGGGGAGCGGGGAAAGAGACAAGAGACACAAGAAATGGAGACGAGACAGGGCTCTGATCAGGTCTCGTTTATTGAGCGGAAAGCTCGGGTATTTATACAGTGCCGAATGGGGGATTGACGTCAGCAGGTAACTTAGCAACGGAGGGAGGTCCAACCATCATGCGAGGGTGGTCTGAGCATCAGGCGATAGCGTGTGACTATATCACGCGATAGCACGTGATTTACAGGAAACAGAAACTTAACTTAGAGAAAATTGAAACTTGACTCAAGATGGAAACCGGAACTCAAACCTCTTAAGATGGCTGACATTTTACAAAATGGATGCCGGCCGCAAGTCTCCCGGCGGTCTCCCGCACTCGAGCACCGCCCCCCCAAAACCCAGAGTACAAATGATGAGTAAGATGAAAGAGTCACAGGAAGCCAGGGGGAGGCCTGTGGAGGTGGCCTGAGAGGAAGGGGCTGGGGAAAGGTACGGACCCTGGGGCAGACCCAGGCCGTGCTCCTAACCCGGCCCTGAAGTTTCTGTCACTCGGTGAGGCTGTCAGATTGGCACTGGTGAAATTGTAGCCGCCTGATCCGCTCACCCCAAAACCCCACCTCTGAACCCATGAGACACTGGGGCATTTTAGATCAAGCCAAAGCACCCACATGATGAGAGCAATCTGTGTTTCTCAAATCCGCCAATTTAAATACTATTCTCATCCTAAAAGCACAGGAGAGGACATTGGCAGATTACAGAAAACCAGACAAGTGTAAGCAACATGTTTATGTCACCACGTGAAATGAAATGCTCGGTGACCCTTGCTTCCTACAGTGCCCACCGTGAACTAGGAGCCAGGCACCGGGATCACAGCATGGAATGGCCCTGGGGTCGCAGCTCCCTCAGCCACCCTCCTGCCCAGGCCAGCAGCTCCTACTCTGGGTGTCCTCCAATCTCTGTGGCCCAAGGTCCTCAGCCCTGGCTGCCGCTGCCCTGGGGTGAGTTGGAGCTGGGGCCCAGGCTTGCTCACCCTCTGTCCTGCAAGCCTGCCACTCCCCACTTCCTTTGTGCCCCATGCCAGTGAGGCCCTTTGCCCAGTGCGGTCCACGGCTCTGCAGAACTTGATGAACATGCCTCGGGTTGATGCACTGGTGAACTATTGTCCAGAACTGCATTTTATTTTCTCCCCATAAGATATGGGCTTGGACTCCATCTCCCTTCCTTTGGGCCGGCCTTCTGCCTTGGGCCTCAGGGATCAGCTGGGAGGGACGGACTCAGACCAGGCTAGGAGTAGAGAAGTGGGTGAGCCTTAAACATCCAACCAGAAAGCCCCACCTCACACTCTGACCAAGGTCCTCAAGAAAGGTAGATAGGACCTGGCTTATAATGGACCAGGGGACTGGGGGACTGGGGGACTGGGGGGCCACCCACCCGCCCTGCAATCACTGTCTTGTTCAGGCCATGAGTATTGAACTCCTACTTGGACTCAACCTGCACAGCACTTCCCAGGGAGCCCATGGCCTGCCCCATGTGGGGGCCAAGCCCACCACACAGAGATGGGTCCCCCACACCAAGGGCCCGGGTGCTGCGTGTGCACAGTGTGACACTTTACAGCAGGCACTTTAGCATCACTCAGGGCCCTAACAGGGTTGATGTCAGTGGAAACCTGGAGAGAAAAATACCAGCCATGTCAAATAGGAAGCCTGCCCCTCATGAATCATCTGTAAATGAAAACAACCCTCAGTGAGCCTGAGGAGCATAGCCAGAGGGATTGAAGCACCCTTGTCCTGGGCTTTGTGGCTCTCAGAAAGAGACTACACTCACAAACCCAGATCTTGTCACCCAGCAACATGTGTGAAAGAGGTGACCTCTGTGACGTGTCCTGTCACCCACCACAAGTGCCAGGAGGGCAGGGGCACAGGCTGAAATGGGTTAGGGAGCCTCACACCCAGCCCGGTCCAAGCTTGTGTAGCAGAAGCACAACAGACAACACCCTGCAGAGGAAATTGAGCATCTGTTGTCCTTTTCAGAGCTGCGGTAATTCCGCCAAGCCCCCCAGCACCTGAAACCCAGGAAGGGATGGAATTCCGAGCCCAGAGCCCCCTCCCTGAGGGTGAGCTGCTCTGCTCAGCCTTCTCAGACACAGGCAAGGAGACTACATCCTCCACCACTTTGCCACATGGCGGGGGGAGGTGGGGTTCAGAGCCATCTGCAGTCCCAGCAGCCCTCCACCTGCATCCCTCCCTCCTCAGTGCTCCTGGCAAGAGCAGTGGGCTGGGAGTCTATCTAGGAACAAATCCTTAAGTTCCACAAAAACCAGTTCCAGGTGTAGATTTTCAAAGTATACCCCACGAAGCCTGTAGAGGTGGCTTCTTCCCCTTGATATGTGTCTTAAAAATGAAAACTGGGTGTCAATTCATCACATCAGCTGGCCATGATCCATATGTTATTAGCAGAGTCTAATCAATCACGCTGGGGACACTAATATGGCGATACATGAAATCTAGTCTCACCATCACCCAGGCTTCCTCGATGGGTGGTGGAGACTGAGCCCACCTCAGAGTGCTGAGCACTTTACCACCAAGGGTCCCCCCACCCCCACCCACATGCTCAGGCCTTGATGATTTTTCTTCCTTAAAAGAGAAAGTGTAACTGACTTTGGCTTAAGATTTGTTGCTGGTTCTGGCTCACACACTTCTGCAGAAGCTCTCAAGGTCAAAGGAAGAGTCCTTAGAGAACCATTTTGGGAGATTCTCTGACCAGGTTTGTCACCTGGGAAAGTTTCTGGGTCCCTCCCTCTGGTCCCCAGTCAAGTGATCTCCAGGTTACTTCTGCTGTTTAATTCTCACTGTGAAGACTACAGACTGGCAACTTCACCTGAGAAGGGTTGAGCTGTTTTTCAGACAGGCATTAAATTCTGCTGCTTCTCCAAAGCCACCCAGAGTTATCTTATCCATGCCCCATCTCTCGCCCTAAGCTCCCTGTAGCAGGCAGAGTCCACAGCATGCCTTTGAATGCTAACTCACACCAAATATGGTTTCTTGAATGGACCCCACGCACCCTGCCCATTTTTGCCCTTCCTTCGGACTAGGACCAACTACCAGTCAAGGAGCTGACTGCTCACAAACTCTCTGCACCTCGGCCTCTTTCTCACGGAATTGTCATCTCAGGGATGTCCCGTGATGAAAATTCAGTTTCTGAACTTTGAAGAAGTCATTAAGAACACAGTTTTCTGCAGAGCCACACTGAGGCCCCATGTGTCATCTGTGTCAGAGTCAGGACCCATGGAGAGAGCACGATTTAAATCAGAGGGGGGCGTGTCCTGTGGTTGGGGCTTGCACTGGCCCAGTTCAGGCGGTGGAGCACACAGATTCTTCCATGGGAAAAGTCAAAACGGAGCTCAAGGCACAGCTTTCCTCCACACAGGAGAACACAGGCTGGGTGGAGAGCCTTTGGCTGGACTCGAACTGGGAGGTGCAGCCACAGCAACCTGAGAAAAGCCAGAGGATGTGAGGGACACACGTCTGCCAGTGTGTTTGAGTCCATGTGTCTGGCAGCGGGTGCCGAAGTGTGATGGCCTCCTCGGTCCTGACGTGGCCTGAGGCTCTGTGTGGCCCTGAGGACGTCGCTCTGGACAGAGCAAGGCAGAGCACATGTGGCCGTCCTTGGGGATCAGAGGTGGGGGTCAAGCCCAAGGGTGACACTGAGGAGACTTCCGCACAGGTGCAGCAAAGCCCTGGCAGGTGGGAGGGCCACGCGTGTCTGGGACAGGGTGCCAGGTGCGAAAGGGGATCCATCCTGGTCATCAACTCTGAGTCTTCTTTCTGAAAGAAAAGCCAATCCTTCTGCTTATCAGATTTTGCAGCAGGACCTTATGGTTTATGCTTTCTCTACACAGAAATCAGGATCCTTGCTAAAGTTTGAACACAGCACCCACCAAGGGGCAGTAGTGAAGTAGGACAACCTCAAGCTGAGGCAATTTTCAGTTTTCATCAAGCTGGGTGCGTGGCAGGGCACACTAAAGCCGCAGGTAGCATTAACAGTCCCCCTTTGCCATTGCACCCGGAACACTGTGTGCAGGTGTAAAATATGTGCTCTGTGTAAAGTTCCACGTGGGAGCTGTACCTACAAGTAACAGTGACACATTTGGTTTGTGTACTAACACTTTCACAAACAACCTGTGAAGAAAGTAAGTTTAAACCTTCTCTCTTTAAGTCAGTGGAGAAAAGCTGAGATGTAACACTAATGCTTGAGAATTTTGGCCTTTCTGTTTGTTTGAAATTCTGAGGCCTTGAGTTAAATCTTTCATTGTGTCACAGTTTCCATTTGGGAATATGGCATGAAATGAAACTTGTCAAGTAAATCTTCCTATTAATTTTTTTTTAAAGAAGCCAGGTGTGGTGGTTCATGCCTGTAATCCCAGGACCCAGGGAGACTGAAGCAGGACCATCACAAACTCAAGGCCAGCCTGAGCAACTTAGTGATTTAGCAAGGCCCTGTTTAAAAAAATTAGAAAAAAGATCTGGGGATGTAGCTCAGCAGGAAGACCCTGGGCTCAAGCACTGGTGCTAAACAAAAGAAAGGAAGGAAGAAGAAAAGAAGGAAGGAAGGAGGGGACGAAGGAAGGGAGGGAGGGAGGGAGGGAGAATAAGGTTCACACTGGTATTGCTTTATTTTATGAACAGTAAATAATACATAGAGATAGTGTAGTACTGGCCAAAGTACAGTGGCCTGAAACTATTACTGTAGTGTGATTTAGCAGCACAATTGTGTTAATTAGCTTTCTATTAAAACAAATACCTGAGATGGTCAACTCACAAAGATGAAGGGAGCACTTGACTCACGATTTTGAAAAGTCTAATTCGGGATCGGCAACCCTGTGGTGAGGCAGATGGTAATGGCAGTACGGGGTGGTGGAGCAAGAAGCGGAAGAGAGAAGAAAGAAAGCTGGGGTCCCACAGCACCCTCCCAGGGCCACCTCAGTGCCTGGGGCACCTCCCACCTGTTTCCCGGAGGACCAAACCTTTCGCACAGTGGCCTTTAGGAGAAGCCAAGATCCAAGCTGGAGCAACTATATGTATTTATATTATGTATGACTTACATCTGTATGTATCATATATGTATATGGTTATGTACTACAAGTGTGTGTCCAATACATATTTACACACAGTACCCTGGTAAGTATGAGTATGACAGAACTGACTAGATTCCAAGTTTGACATCTGCAGCAGTGCTGTCAAGTGAGAGTGGAGGGTCAGACTGACTCACGCTGGGATCGCTGAGGGCGTAGAGCGCGCTTCTGGGTGTATCTGGGAGGGTTGTGTGTGTGGCCTCGGTACTGCTCCCCAGCGCTGCACTCCAGCTGCCGCGAGCTGAGCAGCTTTGCTCCGCCAGGCCCTTGCACCAGGAGGGCTGAGCCCTGGAGCAGCCAGCCAGGGACTGAATCCTCCAAAATTGTGAGCCACAGTTAACGTTCCCCCTCGAAGCCCTGGGTGTCAGGTGTCGTGCTCATGGAGGAGAAAGCTGTGAAACACAATGCCCTACTGAGAAGAAACTTACTTATGTGGTATTTTCAAAATCTCCCCTCCCATATAGAAAATATATTAAAATAAATCACTGGTAAACCAGTTTGTACAAAATTAATATATTTTTATTTTAAAATGTGATTTGCAAAACACAGAAATGAGCTCAAAAATATGTACATAAGGGTACTTGTCAAGGCCAGGGATGTAGTTCGGCAGCATAAGCATCTCCTTGTCTTCCAATGCAGTGTCATACAATGCAATGTCATTATTGGCTGTGAGCAGCACAGGGGAGTAATTTCCAGGTTCGCGGTGTCCCAAGGAACTGAGCAGGACACTCAGAAAGAGTAGCAGGAGTAAGACTTATAAAAAGCAGTGACAGAGTAAGCAAAGGATGTGAAGGTCCACTCCAAGGTGAGGGAGCAGTCAGGGAGAAAAGCTCATTGCCCCATGGGGGCAGCACCGGGGTCTCTAAGGCCCTGGGTTGTGGGAGGGTCTTTAGCTGGGGATGGACAGGCATCAAGGCCCCGTGGGGCACCGGACCTGGCCCAGCCCTTGGGAGGAAGAGATTTTGACCATACAGGTTTGAGGGGAAGTGTTATGTCGTCCAAAGCCCACCGTGAGGGAAAGGGTCAAACCTCAAGGCAAACAAATGTGGGTGAAAACTAGGGTCAGGTGCTCTTAGGTTTGTGCATTCAGCAATTCAGGTCAGGGTTTTGGGGGGAAACAGTGAGCTTCATCTGCTGGTTTCCAGGTATACAGCTGCCCTGATCTCTCTGCCTCCTCGGTTATTTCAACAGCTCCCTCTTCTCCAGCCCTCTGCACTCCACCTCTGATGCGCTATGGTGTATTCCTCAAAAGAGCGTTTTAAATATCAGTTCAGAAACAGTTTAGCAATAGAGCAAATATTCAAAAATATATTAATTGTACAAGTAGATGGCAGTATGGTTTCTCATTTATTTTAATGTATAAAAATTCAAAGAATTGGATTTTTAAGAAAAATATGATCATTGAAAAAAGCTGCAGTTATTAGACCTTAGTAATGAAACTTTGCTTCTGTACATACCTTTCTCTGCGTTAAAATTCTTCCATAATGTGTGTAATAGTTTTGCAATCACAAAGGAAATAGCCTATTTTTTTTTAAATGACATATTAGAAGCACAATTTTTAAATCACACTTCCGATTTGGAAGCATAACTTTTATTAAGAACAAGAAAAAGCAGAACAAGAAAAATGTTGAACAGATAAAATTTTCTTTGATTTTATTTGAGAGAGACTGCAATGTCCCAGTATCTCCAGTACTCAAAACATTGTTTTTAAATCTTAGTGTCCCATGAGAGAGACCAGGGATTCAGGAATGGGCACAGGGGACATGCAAGACTGCCTGCAGCATCACAGAATATCTGAGAGTGAAGAGAGCCTCAGAGAATATACCCAAGTGGCCAAAGGCAAGGTGGTGATCTGGGTGTCCCAGGGCCAAATCTGAGACACTTGGAGAAATAAAGTACAGTAACTGTAGAAGTGGCTCTTAGTGCATAGAATGGAACACACCCTGAGTCTACACTGATGCAGAGAAGATGGGTGATTAACAGATGACTGTGATAGTTCAATAAAAGGATAGTTGGACAGGCGGATGGAGGGATGGAAGGATGGCTGGGCAGAGGGATGGACAGACAGATAGAAGAGAATCTCCTCCTTACTGCAGAACTCCAAGTAATAAATAAAGTGTTAATAATTATACCAGGGTATACGAAATGTTAACACTTACTGATAATAAATTCTAGTTCGATGTACTTTTTGTAAATTTAAAATTATTTCAAGATTAAAAGTTGAAAAATGCAAGTAATTCAAACAATACAACACAATAACTCTATATTTTGAAGTTAAATGCTATTTTCTTTTGTTTTGCATACTAGGTGTTGAAACCTGTTAGGGTTTTGCGCGGATCTACTTCCCCAGTACTTTTTATTTTTATCTTCTATTTTAACACTGGACCTGGCTAAGTTGCTAAGTTGACCAAAATGAACTAAAGCTTGTAAACCTCCTGTCTCAGCCTCACACAGTAACGGGACGCAGGTATATACCGTAACTCCTGGTTGGTTGTAGAAAATCTAAAAGAAGAAAAGAAAAATAATCGCTGCGTGTGGACCGCTTATCCACAGATAATTCTGCTATGTGTCCTTTCTACTGGGTACTTTTAAATTAATTCATTTGAAGGCAAGAGTGCTTATAGCTCTACAGAGAAAGGCACGAGGCCTCTCAGGACCCCTCAGTCTGTGGCCCTTTGCTCTTGTGTAGGGCACAGAGGCCAAGCTGCAGGTGCTGACTCGCAGGATGAAAGCCACATGTTGAAACCAGAGGAGAGCAGGTAGGAACCTGGCCCTCCCCAAACCCCTCACAGTCTGCCCACTTCCAACTCAGAACAGGTCAGGCCCCATGTGGCCAGCATAAGGCAGGGTTCCCATGGCAGCATCCAAAGCCCTGAAGACAGCTCACAGATGGTCACATGATTTTCAGAAGCAAAGAACGAGTGAAAATAAAGCTTTAAAATCACATTAAATGGCTTTTTAGTAATGTGTCTTGATCAGAAATTCAAACATCAAAAATAATCAGAAAGTGTCCACCTAGCCAGGTGTGTCACTAACTTGTGAGTAAACACGTGAGCCTCTGTCCATGTCCACCAGAACCACATTTCCTCCTGGGGCCCCCACCCACACCACCCCCACCCCAGGAATTGTGGCTTAGCGTGAGACAATGGGGGAAAGGAGCTCATGGTTCCGGTTGGCAGGAGCCTGCAGAGTGATCCCCTTCTCTCCAGCTGGAACTAGGTTATTGCTATAGCAACAAGCAAATGATGGGCAGATTTTTGAATGTGCTGTGCTCTGCTGTGATAAGAGCTTCCAGGATGTAGCTCCGTGCTTTTGGGCCCAGTAAAACATACACACTGTGCAATGATACTAAGTGCTGTGGCTCAAGATCAATTTTAAACGCCTTTATTTCAAACACTGAAATGACAGTCAGAGCTATTTTGGGTTCCAAACAACCATGTGCTAATGTGGGGTCAAAGCTTCCATTCCCTGTACAGCCATTCCTCAAGTGGAGGTTGAGCTGGATTAATGGGAATGTGTCTCTGAGGCCACAGTGACTCCTTTCTGAGAACTTGACCCTGGGCCTATGAGCATGCACAGTGAAAATGCCATCCCTGTCTCTGACCTTCTTTTCTGTATTCAGCTGACTTACTTGTTTAAGAAAACCCTGTACCTACAAAGCGATTCCACTGAGGTGCAGCGGGGGGAGTCTGGGCCGAGCTCCAGGACTGGCCAGCCCACTTTAGTTTATTGCTACGATGCTCATTGCGGAGGCAGCGCAGTGAGATGCAGCCACCCTGTGCTCACGTCGCCCTGCAAGGCACTCAAGTTGGAGCCTGGGTCACTGGATATCTGTGGTGCTGTTGGAGGCTATGGGACCCCAGGAGGCAAGGTCCAGGGGAAGGGCTCTTCACCATCAGGACAGTTCCCCAGGGACCTTAGGAACTGTCCCTTACCTGCCCTCCTGTTGATTTCTGGCTCAGGGAGTTGAGCAGGCTCCTCTCTGCCACAAAAGGTCAGTGTGATGTGCTGCATCACCACAGGACAAAAGGTGACCCGGCCAAGGGTCTCAGAGTACAACCTCTGCGCTCAGGAGCCACAGCAACCTTTCCTGCTCAGAAGTTCACCTATCTCAAACACCTGTGCAAGTAATGGAGTGACCGACACAGAGGCGCTCAGAGTTGCAGGGATTTGAGTGAGTGGCTTGTGCAGAACACAGTTTAGCCGAACTCTGCTGCACCACAGCTCCTGTCTGAGAAGAAACCTCCAGTCTGAGAAAAGCTTCCGATGCACACATATGGCCGTCAGCGAAGACGCTTTGCTAGCGTGTACATGGGTTTTGCTGAGAGCCGTGGCTCCCTGTCATCTTACACCCTGGCCTCCTCCTGGCTCTTGATGTCCTAGGGAAGGATTCACCCTGACTGCCTCCCAAGGGCCAAGAGCACCTGTGCAACAGAGAAAGTGGTTTTCAAAGGAGTGTATTGCAGAGCAGGATCCAGCTGCAGGGGAGTGAAGCTTCTGCCAGTGTGTGAGCAACAGGGGCCTGTTTGTCCCGGTTCCTTTCGTTCCTTTCGTTGTAGCTCACTGCCTGTTCCTCAGCCCGCTCCTGCATAGTCATGAGTTCCTCCGCCCTGCTTTGATGCGTCAGAGCGCATGCCCTGCTGCGCGGAAGGCCCCCTCCTCTCCTGTGTCTCGCTGGTGCTCGCCTCTCCACTTAGGGTCTTCTTTCCAATGGGTTGAGGCCTTTCCACACCTTGGTCCCACACCCCACTTCCTGTCACCAGGTCAGCAGCCTGTCCAGCCTGATCAACCTCAGTGCATAAGAAAAAACAGTGAAGGCTGACTCAGCCTCTCAGCTCTCTCCCAGGGCTCAGGTCTGCTGTCATCTGTCTCCAGCCAACTTTTTCCTGACGCACGAGATACACAAACAGGAAGAGAGCTAAGTGTCACCAGCTCAGCTGCCACCAAAAGAACGGAACTGCATAATCAGCTTAGCACAAGACACAGAGTAACAGCCTCTGAAGATTCCAGGCAGCAAGCACAGCTGGTGGCAGCAGCCAGTGGGGGCACCTCAGGGAGCTCCGCCTGCCCCTAAACCTGGGGAATCACACAGCAGTCTCCCCTGCCTCACTTAACCGGAAATCTAGATTCTTCCACGCTGTTACTTGTAGAAAGAGATTCTTGTCTTCAGCCTCATTAAAAGGACCATCAGGGTCAACTCCAGGAAACAGTCATGATTTTCAAAGGAACTCCCTAGAAATCAAAAGAAGCAACGGGTTAGGAGGTGCATGTTCTCCTTTGAAATGTGAGGGACCCCATTCCTGTTTTATCACTTTGGGGGCCATGGAAGTAGACATGAGTCATGACTGACCTCAGGCCCTGAAAAGCCTGAACTGTGAGGGCTATTAAATCTTCTCTTTTTGCACACAGGTTAAATCCCAAATATTTTCCCACTTAAATGCATTTTGAGACTTAGTGAGGGATTTTCAGTGAGGCCCTAACTTCTTCTTCTGACCGCCCCCCCCCCCCCCCCCCCCCCCCCCCCCCCCCCCCCCCCCCGTCTGCGATCTCCTCCCCTCCCCCACCTCTGTGTCCTCCTGCCCCACCCTCTCCTCCTCTTCTCATTCTATGGGGTCTGAAACGATTTTTGAAGAGAGAGAAAACCTACTGCCAGATATACACACCCAGCAATAAGAGACAGAAACCCCGCGCCTGCGGGGCACTAGTACGCGTTTAGAGATGTCCTCATTATCATTATTATTTCGGGGATCACCGAGGAACAATTCGCAAAAGCCCCAGAGTATCTTCTTTTAAGAGCTTGCAACGCCTTACCCGAAGCACAACTCTGAACATAGATTGCTGTCCTGCTCATTTGCATCTACAAATGTTTTACCATATCACTTACAAGGAGATAACGTGGTTGATAATTCATTCAGATGCATAAATTCTCCAGTTCACTTCCTTGAAGACAAATGTGAGCTCTGTTTCTAAAGGCAAATATAGAACCAGCCTTAAAAGTCAACATTAATTCTATATTTTACACTCTGCCGTATGAAGTAATGAGGCAAGCGCTGGCTTTTTCTTTTCCTCTGAATATAGGAGGAAGGAAACTAGGTAAATATTTCATCTTGAATTTTCTGCAGAGGATTTGGAAACAAAGGTCTAAACCTGCCATGAGGCTTTGGACATGGACACATCCTCCATTTCCACGAACCCAGACTTCCTTGTCAATGCAGTGAAAGGACCTCGCTGTCTGGTTGGTCTCGGTCTCCTCACAGGGCTAACCTGCTGCGGTTCATTTTCAGAAATAAATCCAGTTGTGAGAGGCAGGAAGGAGACCAGGCTGAGCTCCGGATCTGGAGGCCGGAAGGTGGTTAGGGACGAATGACTGCATTTACCACAGTCTCAGGTAGAATGCAAGATGGAGCAGCCATGAACGTGCAGAATTGAGCCTCGACCCGGACCTTTGCATAGTCTGCTGAGAACAATGTGTGTGGCAGACACATTTGGGAACTGAGTCTGACCAGGAAAAGGAGGAGCCACAAGGTTGTGCAGTGCTCACACTCACAAACATGTGCACACCAGCACCCCACCACTGCATAGCACAGAGCCTGCAGATCCTTCCTGGGAAGTGGCCCTCATGGGACACCATTGTTTGTCCTTCACACCTTTTTATTGTTTTTACTGCACCTTCTCTACCTCTAATGTGTTTAGACACACAAGCATTTGTCACAGCATCACAAACGCAGTCATTCAGCATACAGAACGGGGTCAACCTAGGAGTCATAAACTGCACTGCACCATGAAAGTCTGCAAAAGCTGGGCCATGCAGATGCAGCCTGGAGGCCACCAGATACCAGGCAGCTCTCAGAGGCCTCCCTTCATGAAGCACCAGGACCAAGCTTGCAGCTAAGGAGCGGGCACCTGAGGCCATCATCGCTGGTGTGTTCATTTCCTCCTCAGGCCTGAACTACCAGAGTCCACTACAGGGTCACTAACCCTCGTGGCTCTGAAAGGCACAGCTGATAATGAGACAGGGACCCCTGCATGGCCAGTTCATCTTCACAGTCCCCTGACTGGGAGAAGAGACCCTGGAGAGGCAACTGGGTCCTGCGGGTGCTGCGCTGAGCGCCTCCCCTGCTGTGCCGTCCACGTGACCTGGCCCTGGGAAGCAGCTCCCACCAGAGAGCCTTGTGGGCAGCATGGAGCCAGGTCTGCTTTCAGGCTCACATCCTCCATACACAGGCCCCTGGCCCTGGGGCCTCTGGTGACCCACAGTGGCCCAGTCTCAGGCTCTGCAGCACAGGTCCAGTCCCACCCCGCTGTACTGTGCTGGTTCCATTTCCAGGTACTCCTGCCCAACTGCTCCTCAGGGCAGGAAATGCAACTTCAACTCTCTGTGCAGCATTTTGAAGATTCCTGTGCTTGGGCTCTGTTCTGGGCACTTTCACACAGTGTTTGCGAGGTTTGTCTCATGAATATTCTATTTCCTGAAGCTCTGACTAAGCGCGCAGCCGCCTGCTGCCTGGCACCCACAGCTCTCCTCCCACGGTACTCTCCGCACCCAGTGGGATGCACAGATTCCCCAAAGACAGTGTTAGCATGTTTCTTCCTTCTGAGGTCAGTGCTGCCAGGCTTGCTTAGCTGTGCACCGGAGAGCTGAGCCAGAGGTCTTGCGGCACCAGGATGGGACTGCTTCTCCTGGACAGGGAGTAAGGGGGCAAGGAGGGAAGAGCAGAGGCAGGAGCGAGCTGCTTGGTGATCTGGCCCCAACCCCGGATCAAATACCTCTCTCCTTGTTTGCCATGGCTATCTTTTCAGGGCCCTTTATGTGGGCATCTTTTATTACAGTGTATTCCCAGGAGAAAAGGGAAAATATTCATCCACTGATTCCCATGGTGCTCCCATCACAGCTCTGCACCCTCGGGGTTAAAGTCTCAGCTTCCCAAGTTGCAGGTCCAGGGCAACCCTAATGCTGGGCCGTTGGTTTCCTGGAATATGCATCTTGGAAGTCCCCAACGTTAAATGCACCCATGTTAGCAGTGTGGCTCTGGGAGGGGCCAGACTGTGAGGGCTCTGCCTCCATGAATGGATCTGCCCACTTACTAAGGGGCTGCTGGGACCCAGCTGGGGCCTCACTACCCTCTACCTGGCACCCTGTGCGGACAGGGCCTTTTAGGTGCCTTCTCAGTAGAGGTCAGGCCTGATGGGCACAAGGCTGCTACCCGCTCCACTGGGGCTCCAGGACGGGGAGGGGGCAGTGCGGGTCCTTCACACATCTCTGGTCTCAGATGTTTGATTAGAGGACCGTCAGCTAAGACAGGCACCAAGATGGGGCTGCGTTCTTATACCTCAGGGCAACAGGAAAGCCTGCCTGTGGGCACAGACGTCTCCATCAGATACTGGCCACAGGAAGCGAGCTACATCGACCTGACCTGACCAGATGGAGTCTCACAGTTGCAGCATAGTTAAAGAAAGAACCCATTCCACTGTGAAAACTCACATGGTAGCCTTTGAAGGATCAGTAATGCATGTGCCAGGAACACCCCACCGAGGCCTGGAGACAGGTGTGCTGGGAACACCCGGCAGAGGCCTGAACACAGGGGAGTTGGCAGATGAGGTGAGGCTTGACACAGGGCTGACCCCAGGTACCTTCTCTAGCCAGTTGTACCCCTAAGAGGCAAGAGTTGCTTTTGCTTGGGATACAAATGATAACGGGATGTCCTGGGGATCTCACTGGCTCCAACACTGGTCTGTGAATGTCTATAAATAATTATCTGAATGAAAAGGCCAAGTGCATGCGGGTGAGGGTAGGTCCTGACCCAGTGTCCCAGAGCGGGCAATGAGGTGTCTATGCAGATGACAGCCATGTGACTTCAGACTGCAGGCTGAGCCTGTGACTTCATCCCAGACTCACTGTAATTTCAAGCTGAAATGATAGATTTTGAATAGCGTTTTAGGTCTGACATATGTCCGGCTTGATCAACTGGCCCATCATCCACTGCCAAAAAGTGTTTCTGCTCCAAACAGTGTCTGTAAAACCTGGCAAATGTTACATGATACTAAATTCAGCCAAATTTAGAAAAAGTATTTGATAAGTCACAAGGCAGCTAGCTCAGGGCTCGGCCTGTTCTGGCCCAGGGACATCTCCTCACCCCACCCCACCCAACCTCCACCAGAGAAAAGAGCTTAAAGGCCCACGCTTTCCTACGCTTGGGGCTACCTTGGTCCACTAGGTAGCCTGCTACTCTGTCCCTCCCCCAATAAAGACATCTCTCATGTCAGAAGGTCTGGTGGTCTGGTTCTGTGTGGGTCTCGGTTTCTATCATTTAGTGCCGAAACCCCCCTGGACCGGGGACCCCTCCCCAGGTCCACGGCCGACCACCTCTGAAGTGGACCACGAGCCTTGGACCTGCCACATTGCTGATCTCTGCATTCACACATCACTCACTGCTAACCATAAGTCCTCTTTCTCCTGCCCCCCTCATGCCCATTTCCCCTACTCCCCCATCCACCTTGCCTCCCTCTTTGTTCATTTCTGTGACCGACTAATTTGAGGATCGCTCCAGCCCCTTCGACGCCAACTGGCCATCTTTCTCTCCCCCTACGGACCTCTTACAGCGAGGTCCTTCACAGAATCCCTTCGATAAGGTCCTTCACGGATCACTCTAGCCCCTTCGACACCAACTGGCCATCTTTCTCTCCCCTTATGGACCTCTTACAGCGAGGTCCTTCGCAAAACCTTCTACTTTGATCCTCACTTGGTTGGCTTCTCCTTCCTCCTCCTCGCTCTTCTCTCCATGACTTAAACCTTCCTCTTCTCTTCTCTCCCTGAAGACCCCTCTGTCGCACCTCGTGGATGGCTCATTCTCCCGGCTTCATGCCTTGGCCTCTGCGGCCCTCTCCTGAAATCGTGTCGACACGTCGAGCTGCTCCTTCCCATCTCACGACCCCCTCCCTGACCGGAGACGTCCGCTCAGGAGGTCCTGGGTCTCTCGCCCTTCTCGTGACCCCCTCCCTGACCGGAGACATCTGCTCAGGGGGCCTGGGTCTCTCGTCCCATTTGGGACCTCTCTTGGTCGACAGTGGTCTTCAGTTTTTTCATTCTCTGTTCTCTCTCCCAGTCATCATGGGCAACACCTCCTCCCTCTCCTGCTCTCCCAGTGTCTCTGTGCTCCATTGCCTCAAGTCTGTTCTCCATGGCCCCCTCGGTCTCTCTGATCTCAAAGTCAAATGTTTCACCTTCCTCTGCCAAACTGCCTGGCCACAGTACGAACTAGATAATGGGTCTATTTGGCCACCCAAGGGTACTCTCAACTTCAACGTCCTGCGGGACTTACACAGTTACTGTCGCCGCAACGATAAATGGTCCAAGGCACTTTATCTGATACCCTATGTCCAAGCTTTCTTCGCCCTCTGTAACAAGCCTCAATTCTATCTTTCCTGTACCCCCCAGGAAAACCTGGCCAATTCTCCTTACCAATTCTCCTGGCCAAATCCCCGATGGGACTATCAGCCCAGCACTCCAGGTCCCCTAGCTTGAGATCGAATGATTATCTGCCTTTTGGCAGCCCTCAAAAAGACAGCCCACAAGGCAGTTAACTGGGATAAGCTCCACGAAATCACACAGGAGCCCACAGAAAACCCTGCTGCTTTTATGGCACGCCTATCAGAGGCTCTCACTAAATTTACACACCTTGACCCAGCCTCAACAGAGGGCCAACTGGTCCTCAACACCTCCTTCATCTCTCAGTCAACACCTGACATTAGAAAAAAACTCAAACGCCTTGAGGAGGGACCCAACACCCCCTGCTGTGAACTTTTAAACCTGGCCTTCAAGGTCTTTAATGGCCGTGAAGACGTGGAAAAGGAGGAAAAATTTGCCCGCACCAAACAAAAATGCCAACTCCTCGCAGCAGCTCTCAAGCCTCAGACTCCCAAGCAGTCTGCTCAGCTCCCAACCAACAAGCAGCCTCTGAGACCTTGCTTCAAATGTGGACAAGAGGGCCACTGGGCACGATCGTGTCCTAATCCCTGACCGCCCCCGGGACCCTGTCCACAATGTAAACAAACTGGGCACTGGAAGGTAGATTGCCCCTTCCTACAATGGGAGGAGTCCTCTGCCCCCACTCAACAGCCCAGATCTCAGCCGTCCCTGATGGACCTGCTTGGTTTGGCCGGAGAGGACTGACGGGGCCCCGGACTCCAATCCCTCACCGAGGAGGCAGACGAGATCCTGCTGTCATCTGGGGAGCCCAGGGTAAAAGTCCAGGTGGCGGGTAAGTCAGTTTTCTTCCTCATTGATACAGGGGCCTCCTGGTCCGTTCTCCCCAGCTTTTCTGGTCAAACATTCCCATCTAAGATCATGGTTGTTGGGGTCGAGGGTTCTCCCCAACACCCTCTCACCACAGGCCCTCTACCTTGCTTGATTGGCTCTAGGTTATTTACTCAGTCCTTTCTCGTAATGCCTAGGTGTCCCACTCCCTTGCTGGGCGGGGTGCACTCGCCAAATTACACATCACACTTCTCCTTCCCAAAACCTCTTTCACCATCACTGCTCCTAGCCATCCTCCCGTTTTCCCCATCCTCACCCATAGATAACCAGGCAGACCCCTCCTTTCCATTTCACAGTGTTGATCCAATGGTTTTGGATACCTCACAACCCACCGTGGCTCAACACCACCGTCCCATCATCATGACTACCCAGGACCCCTGCAGTTTTCCCAACCAGCCCGTTTGCCTCTTTGCATCCAGGCCTTAGTCCCCCCCCCCACTTTATATCCCACTGGGTTCACCTACTCAGACACGCAGCTCAAACAACTGTCCCAAAAAGGTGCTTCCCCTGGCCCAGAGGGCTGGCTCCTCTTGGATGGGAAGTACTGTCTCCCAGACGACCATGCCCGACAGTTCCTTAGCCAACTACACAACTCTTTCCACATAGGGTGAAGGCTGCTAAAAGACTCCTAGACCCCATCATCTTCTATCCTGGCCTAACTCCCTTACTACAGAACACCTCCTCACGATGCACAGTATGCTCCAAAGCAAACCCACAAGGCTCTCTTCGACCTCCTCTCATTTCTTCCCCACACCAGTTTAGGGGAACATTACTAGGAGAAGACTGGCAAATTAACTTTACCCACATGTGCGGGCACAAAAAGCTCCAATACATCCTCACCTGGGTGGACACATTAATCATTCTCCATTTCGGCCTACCTCGTTCCATTCAACCAGACAATGGCCTGTAATTCATTTCCAAAGTCACCCAACAAGTGTCACAGGCCTCCAACATCCACTGGGCCCTTCACACTCTCTACTATCCTCAGTCTTCAGGTAAGCTAAAAAACAAAACAAAAAAAAAAAAAAGGCCAACCATCAGTATATTCCCAGCCAGATCAGCTTGCAGGAGTCATCCTCCAAAACAGACAGGCACTGGATCTGCTCTCCACCGAAAAAGGAGGGACATGTCTCTTCCTGGGGAAAAATGCTGCGTCTATGCTAACCAGTCCGGCCTTATCCAAGAAAAAATCCAGCAACTTAAAAACCAAGCCCAGCACCTCCACAGTGAATCCTCTCCCACGTCAACTATCTGGGCCAGCCTCCTTCCTTGGTTGCTCCCGCTGCTGGGACCCCGTGCCGCCATTTGTGCTCTCCTCCTTGCAGCACCCTGTGGTTTTTCTCTCATTCGCAACACAGTCCAAAGATTAACTACTCAAAACTTCAACCTTATGCTTCTTTCAGATTTCCAATTTCAGCCAGTCCCAACTGACGACCCAGAAACAGACTTAACAACGCCCCTCCTCAGTGAGGAGTAGCCACCAACAAGACGTGTCACCCCCTCGTCTCCTTCGGCCGCTGCTGACTGATGACCCAGGCGAAATAACTACACCCCTCCTCAGCAGGAAGTAGCTACTGACAAGACCTGCTGTCCCTATTCCTATTAGATTAAGCCTGGGATGATAAGTCACAAGGCAGCGAGCCTCACTCCCCTCGTGGGAAAACTTTAACTCTCAGTATTTCTCTCGTTCCCTTACCTGTTCCGCTTCAGTTCCCCTTGGCCACAAAAGCTATCCCCGCCCTCATTGGCTCTGGCAGTTCACCTGCTCGGGTCATTCTGACACGGGCAACTCCTGCTGTTCAGGCTTCTGGCCTGGATGCCCTCCCGGCCGCTCAGGGCTCGGCCTGTTCTGGCCCAGGGACATCTCCTTACCTCACCCCACCCCCGCCAGATAAGAGCTAGAAGGCCCATGCTTTCCTCCGCTCGGGGCTACCTTGGTCCGCTAGGTAGCCTGCTACTCTGTCTCTCCCCCAATAAAGACTTCTCTCGCGTCAGAAGGTCTGGTCTGGTTCCGTGTGGGTCTCAGTTTCTATCAGTATTATCAAGCAATCTTTAGTTCCCTAAATAATCTCTAAATACTTTCTAGTAATTCAGACATAGTATTAAAAGTACTGTTCTGCACATTGTGAATTTGGCTTCAGAAGTAAAAGTTAATTGGATCTACTGCAAACCCAATAAGACTGCAGGAATAAAAGTAATCCATTTTAATTATGGAACACGTGGCACACATCTCGGTGGGCAGGCATCCAAAAGGCAGATCATGAGTCATTCTAACATGCTCATCACAGAGCAAGGGGCAGGGCTTCTATGTGACAGACTTGGATTTGCATTTGAAAGCAAAAATGTATTTCTGAAGGATGTGGGCATAACAGCAGCAAAGAGAAGCACAGGCTACTGGCTGCCAAAAGTGATTTGATTTATGACCTGCTCAGGTACAAAAATGAGGAACTGGGGTGAGGGGATCAATATGGTCAGTAGATCAAAAACTTGGAGTGAGTCAAGACTATCCATAAAGTACGAGGAATTAAGCACTGAGGGTCTGCACTTCCCTACTGTAATGTCAACACACACAGCCCCGAGAATCAGTACAAAGTGCATCATCAGTTTAAAAACAGACTTGTGAAATATGTGCATATTTTTGTTCTGTGGGTTTCACTAGAACTAACCAATAATGGCATACAGATCTCATTTGAATGCATTACTCTTCCTTCTGTTAAAAAGTTTCTTACTGTTAGACACTAAAATTAAAGGGTTTTTAAATCTGATGGTGACACACTGTCTCTTAAAACCTGCCTGACTGTTCTGGCCATGTGTAGCAGCCTTGAAATTAGCATGATTTTGAAATATTTTAGGAAATCTTACAGTTCTCTCTGAATTCTGTATGTAATTTTTTCTTCCTTGAATCATGTTTTCTGAAAGTTAGACAGTTTCTCTTGAATATCAGATGGACATTTTGACAGACAGGTAGTCACTGTCTGAGTGACAGAAATATGAACTCATTATAAGAACCCCAGGTCCCAGCAGGACAGCTCTGGCAATTACTACTACATTTGATTATATTGCCTGGTATTTGACAGGCATTATTTTGGCATGCAACTTGGCTGTATTTTTAAAACTATGCTTTTATATATTTTAAGCAATGAATTGCAGATCCAAACTAAGTTAAAATTAAAATCCTTCTACTATTACTATTCCTGCTGTAAACAAATCAACAGATATATCCAGAGAACACAAAGTGCTTGAAGATGTGGCCAAGCCCATAACCAATAATGTAAATCAGAGTCAGTTACAGAGCTTTTCTCCTTCTGGGTCATGCTCCCAGACTCTGGATAAAATTAATATAAAATTCACTTGAGGGAATTGGCAGGAGGCTGAGGTGGGCAGGATTTCAGGGTCCAGACTGTGGACAGAATGGAAGTTCTTGCAGGGTACCTCTCTGTATGCTGCTTTCATTTGCAAAAGATCTCATAGTGAGAGCCTGGGAAGCTGCCTGGAGAAGGGCTCCATGGAGACACGGCAGCCAGAAGTGGCAGAAAGATGAACAACCTAGAAACACCTGCAAAAGAGGGGAGAGTCATGTATTGAAGGGTGGCCATGATAGGTTGAGCTTTGACTTTCTACTTTAACTTTCTTTACTTGTCTATTCCTTTGTATTGATTTTTTGTCTCAGCTGCTGCTCTATGATACATGAAAAGTCTTCTAAAGACCCATGTGTTAAGCCTGGCCTCCAGACTGTAGTGATGGGGAGGTGGTAGAGCTTTTAGGAGGTGTGGCCCCGCAAGAGGAAGTGAGGTCGTTGGGGTGTGGTCCCGCAAGAGGAAGTGAGGTCGTTGGGGTGTGGCCCTGCAGGAGGAAATGAGGTCACTGGGGGTGTGTGCCCAGCAGGAGGAAGTGAGGTCATTGGGAGTATACCTAGTGGGAGGAAGTGTGGTGATTGGGGAGCAATTCCTTGCATAGAGGCTCTGCTTCCCAAGTACCTGGAGGTGAACAAACTCCGCTGCCACAAGCTCTGACCGTGGTGACTGAGCCTCCACTGTCTCAAGTAAACCAGACCCAAACCTCTGAAACCATGAGTCAAAAGAGTTTTCCCCCCTCATAAGTTGACTATCTCTGGTATCTTGTCACAATGACAGGAGCTGATGGGTACATCTGCTTTGCTTCATGACAATGCAGAGTTGGCTCTTCTTCTACAGCATCTGAAAATCTCAGCCTTTTAATTGAAGTTTTATATCATTTATATTTAAAATAGCTACTGATAAAGTTATGTCTAAATTAGTCATTTTACCACTTTTCTGTTTTTTCCTCCTGTTTTTTGTTACTCTACATCCCTTTTTCTATCTCTAACACTTTCTCATTTGAAGTAAAAGCAATTTAATTAAATATACAATCAGGAAAGCTATTTGAAAATGAACACTCAAAGGGTCTGAGTAGACTGCACTGTGTGTGAGTTACAAAGAATTTGCCAAGGACATTATTTTCCTACAGGAAAGAGATGCACCAGCAGTGAGAGGTGGAGGCTTCCGGGGATGTCTGTGCTTAGGACTTTGTCTCCAGTGTGCAGATCTTCATTCATGGCCAAAGTGAAAGCGGGTGTGGATATGGTGTTCACACACCCTGTGTGAAATCAATCTCTGTCAGCTTCAAAACTAGACCACACTAGAAATGCAGAGTGGGAAGAAGCAAATTGTGTCATGATGAGCTACTGACATTTGAGGGTGCTTTTTACTTCAGTAGAACATGACTCCTCCTCTCTGACACCTGCTAAAACTTCCTAATCAGATTATGCAGACTTCAAATTTGTACACACACCAGCATGCACACAATTGCAGCAATTTCTTAGCTACAGTTGTGTTAAATTTTTAATATTCATATTCTTATTTGTACTTTAATGCCCAATTTATTTCAACATAGAATTGAATTTTTAACTTCAGGAATTATGTTAGTATGTGGAATCACACACTTTTGGTTATCATTAGGACTTCCCCTTTAGCCCTATTTTATCATTACAACTTCGTCTTTCAAAATTCAATCTAAATTTGTCTATTCTTGGAAAACCCTGAACTAACCCATCCGGGGAAGTTCTGAGATAGGCTACTTAATATGTACATTCCTCCTATATTAGGTTAATAATATTCCTCAGTTATTGCAGACTGATCAGGTCCACAATCTCCTGAATGAGTGTACGCAGAAGGCTAAATAAAAAGAGGCAAATGGAATGATTTCAGGGCTCTATGGGGATCAAAGCCCTCTCACAGAATTCAAGATTCTCTCAGGGCTAAGACCAAAACCTTGTGCAGCCCATATTTATTTGGTTATCAGAAGAAAGGAGGGGAATACTCAAGAAGGGGGAACCACTCAAGGGCTTCTCCAAGTAAGGTGTTACATTAATCCACCCAGGAGTGAGATACCTGAGGCTACAGCCTTTAGTTGAGATCAGATCCAGGTGTCCTTGAGCTTCATCTACCGCTGCAGGCTTTAGTAGGGATCAGTGACTCACAGAGCCCACCATTTCCAGACAAGGAGCCTAGGCCTTGGACAGATTCACAAGTGAACGTGAAAAGCCAATCGATTAATTTAAGTCCTACTTAAATGTGTGTGTCTCTGTGTGTGTGTGCACACATGCGTGCTTTGTAGTGGTCTCCATCGCTCCTCTACCTTCTACATTTCCTCAAACACAAGACACTTAAAAAGACCTTTTGTTTGTGAAAGAGGACATACATCAGACTCACGAAAGAATAGAACTGGTGTCCATGTTACCTGTATTTTATAAATGATCTGTAAATTACAAAGTAGAAACCTGGCCTGCTTAAGCCACTAAGATCTGCTAACTACATAATAAATCTCAAAATCAATGCAAACAATGTGTATGGAATTATAAAATTATAAACTTTCATCATTAACTAAACTGACGTTTACCTGACATAAATTCATCTGACATCTGCTCTGTGCCAGGCATTGAGAAAACAGCTGCACAGCAAGCAAAGCCCTCAGTCACCGCAGCCTGCTTTCTAACAGCACAGAGGACACACCCCCAGTGAGAGAGAGGCAGGCCCTAGGGATCTCTGTACACTCAGATGTCTGAGTAGTCTTCTGTCCCTCTCCACTCTGTGTGAGAGCACGTGTGTGTGTGGGGGGGGTGGTAGTGGGGATTAAATACAGAGCTTTTGCATTGAGCTACATCCCTAGGCCATTTCTGTACATTTTTATTTTTAAACAATGTCTCACTAAGTCCCTGAGCAGCTCATGCTGAGCTCAAACTTGAGACCTCCTGCCTCAACCTCCCAGAGTGCTGGGATTTCTGGCATGCACCACCATACCTGGCTCTCACTCCACTAGCCCAAGCTTTCATCCTTCTAAATCCACCCATCTCCTTCCCTCTGAAAGCTGCCTTTTCTACTTCCAAAAAGTGTGAGCTCCACATTGTGACTCTGCTTACTCACACTTTTTGCCTTCTCAGAGCAGCGTCTCCCTCCTCCTTTCCTCCCGTCCATGGCCTTTCACAAGGCCGCCTACTACCCGAGCCCAGATGCAGCTCTCAGCCTCTCCATCTCTCTCAGCTTCAGTTCCCATCAGGTGGCTCATTCAGGTGGTTCACAGTGAATCGGCAAGTGTGGACACAGCTGCCGAAGAAGCATGTAGACCTCCAGACAGGGGCAGCTTCCCACCCGCTCCCCTGGCCTGAGGCCTGGGATGTCCCCACATCCCCTCACGTAGGTAGGAGCCCCTGGCACAGAAGGAAAGCAGGCCCTATGCTTCCACAAGCGCATTGGCTTAGAGGTGATCAGCTGTGTACCAAATCCAAAGGAAGGAGAAGAGCTCACGGGCTCTTTGCTGAAATGGCCAGCTAAACAAAAAGGGGGCTAAATAAGAAATTACAATTAAATACAGGATAAAAAATTAAGCACATCTAATACAACACAGTCCTCTACCAGCGCAAGGGAAAAAACGCTCTTCAGAGTAAAAAGAAAATGAAACCACAGAAACCCTCACTGCTGCCTTGGCTCCCCACAGACCTGTGCGCAGGCTGCGTCTGTGAGAGGCAGTCGGCTCTTATTCCCGCACTTCAGGGGAAAAAGAACAGACCCGAGGATCCTCACAATCAGAAGAGCGGAAGAGGGGCTGGGCTGGGCTAAACCACCAGCACCGCTCCTGGTGCAGCATCAGCATCCGGGTGACCGAGTGGACAAAGCCCAGCCACAGGTGACCAAAGGGCAGTGACAGCTGCCTGCAGCCCCCGGCCTGGAGGTCCAAGGCCAGCATGGGGTTAGACGTGGTCAGGATGTGGTCAAGTGCTGGCGGCTTCCCACACAGGTTACACAAGGACCCAACCCACAGGGCCCCATTCCTGCTTGGCCACCACCACCAGCCTGGCCACGCCTTCCCTGGCTTCCATGCTCGGCTCGGGCCTCACTTGCCCTTAAACCCTGACAGAAGCAGGTGGCTACCCCAGCACCAAGCAACACCTGGACTCTGCATCCACTGCTGTCTCTGTTTACCCTCACAAGGAGGAGCATCAAGGAGGAGTGGGGGTAAGGGCTGTAAAATCCAGGAATTACGTGTCCAGGACAGCAGAGATAATGCAGCATGTAATAAGTTACTCAGTGTCTCTTAAACCTACAGGCAGGTCAGGAAATGTCCCCTGTGAAAATGAGCCCAACAAAGTAAACAGCACATAATCCTGAAGGACACTGCTCTTGAGAGCCTGTGAAGGGGATATTCCTACAGCAACTGCTTCTCTCTGGACGCGGAAGTTAAAGTACTCTGTCCTGGCCTGGATCTTTTGGGCACTCCCAGCAGTCTGCCCACTGGGCATCCACCTTTCCCTGCAGACTGTGGTCACTGTGACCTGACACTCCATGCCGTGTACAAGGGCGTGGCTGACGAGTGTCCCTGGGGTGTTCATGAAATGGTGTCAGCTGCCTAAAGCAGCAGTTCATTTCTTGAGGACAGGGCTGTAGGGCCACAACAGTGCCCTGCAGCCACCACATCCTCACCCCAGTGCAGAAGGCCAGCCCCTCAAAGATGGGGGTCAGAAACAGACATTGAGTCCAGACCCCAGCATACTGGCCAACAGCCTGGCAGGCCCTACAGACCACACCCCAGCACAATGGCTGGGTCCTGAGGTCCAGAAGGGAAGAGAAGGATAAATTCTACATAGGAGTCAGTGAGGGTGAAGCTGTCCCTAGCTCAGGAACCCAGCTCTAGAAGTAACAGAATTGGCTGGCTCCCACCATAGCACCCTCTCTTGAGAGACTGGCTGCAGAACATGCCGACTGCAGCTACTTCCTATGTGAGGAAGCAGTAGGCACGTGATGTACCTTGTCTGAGAACACAGGCTTGTGTGAGGAACAATGGTCTCATGGCCACTATGAAATATGGATGTACTGCAAACTATGCACACCTAACAGGAGCTGGAGGAGCCTGCATAGGGAGAAGGATGCATTTAGTGACAAGGAACAGCCCTGATGGCTTCAGCTTGGCTTCTGGTAAAACAGGGTACCAGCTTCCTTTCAACTCTTGAGCACTGCCCTCCAAAGGCCAGAAGGAAACCTATGGGGAGCCATTGAAAAGCTGAGGTTGAGTTTAGCAACTGTACCAGCTTCTGTCCATTAAGCAAACACAATATACTGCAGGGCTTTAAGAGGTTCTCATGTGAAAGGAATTCTAAGTACTTCAAAAGTAGATGATACACTTTCTCTAATTAGATAGTTCCTATTGAATCGCCTCTGGAAGGTGTTTGGGAGCTCTGCCTTTAAAGTTCTCACAAAAGATCAGATTCTGAGATGTGACGTTGGTCTGTAACAAGCTCACATGCACTATGTTCTCCAGAAATTTTAGAATTTCTTTTTCCACACAGATTTGACTAAAAACAACCATGAAGATTTTTTTAAGTCACAGAATACAAGCCAGTCATGTATTTGACTCAAGACACATGTGAAAGCCCACATACAGGGCTGGTTTGCGCTCAGGAGATTCTCCCTACCTGATGTGTGTGCATGGCACAGGATGCAGGTGACAGCACAGGGTAGGAGCTGGGTGAGACCCCAGGCATGGCTGGAACTTTGCTTTGGGAGGTGCTGGCAGAGAGGATGCCCTGCTCTGAGATCATTACCACCTGGACACACACACACAAACAGGCACCGTGCATCACATGAATGTGTCCAGGCACAGTAATATTTCAAACTCTTGTCCTTAGGATCTGAGACTGCTGAGCCACTGTCCCCTGGGTTAGGTGTCCTCTAGTGACCAGACCCCAGCCCCAGGAACAAGTGCTGTGCTGGGGACATCTGTCCTTGTGCTGGGGACATCCAGCCCTGGACTGTATCCCTGCCACAGTGTCCCTAAAACATAAATTGTGAAACTCTAGCAGAGCCACCAAAGCTCCTCAGATGTCTGTCTGCGTTTCAGGAGACAGTGTGTCCTCCCAGACCCTGCACATGAGCTTTGGGGCTTTGGCGGCTCATCTCTGTGTAAACGCACCTGCAAACGTGCTGGCCACTGTGCAGCCCCTCTATCACCCCGCTCACACTGCTCAGTTATCAGCAGAACTGAAGACACAGAAAAACCAACAGAGGGGAGGATTCTAGTACTTTATTCACCACAATCCTGACATGCATACATCCTTCAACCCTAGCAGGTAGTATTTTAATGTGTACTATGTATGCGCTACAGCCAGTAAAATGAGTTCAAACCTCTTCATCCTAAGTCAGAAATCCTCCAGCTTGACCTTTTAGAGAAAGCTGCATTTCATTAGCATGCTTTCCCTGTCCTTCGTTCAGATCTATACAAAGGGAAAATGACTTCCAAGAGCTTGCCCCATCTTCAGACTCGCGCAGATGCCTGATCCAAGAACAGGAATCCCCAGCCTCCCTGTTCACTCAGCAACAAAGCAAGGCAAGCCAACTTTTAATCAGTCACCAAACACAAGAAACACCACCCCGAGTTCCATCTGTAAAGAAATCAGGAGAAGGAATCAGCCAGGGACGGAGGAAGGGTAGGACCAAGCCAGACAAGCTGCTCCCGCCATGGGGAACTTTTCCAAATCTGTTGGTGTGTGATTAGGAGACCGCTCTAACTCAACCACTGAGACCCAGGCAGCCTGAGCAATTAAAATAAGACTGAGTCAGAATGCTTTGAGCTGTTAGACTTAAACAATAAGTGGACTTATTACACCATATGACAAGGAATCCAGGTGCCAAAGTTTGGACAACTGGTTAAGGCACAGCCACGGCCACAACCCTGGACCACACCTGCCCCACCTTTTCTTTTGCTTTATTCTACCCATGTCCTCTCATGGCTGCCGGGGTCTAGCCTGTCTCAGGACCCTGGCTTCATGCAGCAACAGCAGGAGTCCTGGAAGATGTATTGCTCCCTACCGCTCCCACCATGAAGACGACCTCCACAGAGGTCACACCACACTGCCCACAGGGAGCAATGCCATCAGCTCCTGGCCCTTCCTGTTTCCTTATTGCTTTGTTTTAAGAGGTTCTGGAACTTTCTCATTACCAGACTTCACTGACCACACAGAGAACTTGTCCCACCCAGTGACTGACTTCTCTTTGTCCGGTTTCAGAAAACCAAACATTTTTTTGTTTTAGAGACACGGAGTTCATTTTGCTTTTTGAGGGATCAAGCCTTTTTTGTTTTGGTCAAATCTCAAAGGTCATCATTAAATCCAAGGCCACCTAGACTTTAGCATGTGTCACCTTTTCACTTGATCCTTTAGATTTTTACCATGAGGAATACTGACCAGGATTGCCATAGGCACAGGCAGACACAGCCGCACCCTGCATAGTCCGTCAAAGGGAGGAAGTCACCGTCACTGGCTTCAGCTACTGATCTGCAGCCTCTTCCAACACTGGTATCATCAGATGCATTCATCAGGGTTCCCTAGAGAAACAGGAAAAGGTGGGTGTCTACGTGTAGAAGCGGGATTGGTAAAACACAGTCCTGCCCTGGCAGCGCTTGCTGGATAGCTGAAGGAGACCAATGTGCAGAGGCATAATTATGACATAATCCACGTTAACAGTCAGAACACATGTGAAGTTGTATCACAGACTTTGCTGTAGGACACAGCATTTTGGAAGAAAAAAATCAGGAACCACTATTTTTTAACTATCTACTTCTTAAAACATTCTATCTCTGTTTTTTCTTTGAGAAATTAAAATAATACTATCATGCACTTTTAATAAAAACAGCATTTACAAGCATAGGTAACACAGAAGAATAATCCTTAAGGTCAGTATTGACCCATAGCAGCTGTGTCTGTAAAGCATAAACCTGGACACTAGGTCACATGTAACTAGTTTAGGAAGGACTCAGATTAGTTTTCAAGAACTGAAAAAGACTGAACAAGAAGCAGGAACCCTGACACTGGCCCAGGCCTACTTCATAGTCCTCTGTTGGAAAGCTCACAAGACAGAAGTGCCAGTCTAAAATGCCAGCTCCAGCCTCAGCTGTCTGGTCAGCCAGAAGGTGGCTGTATCCCCCAAGGTAGCAGAGTCCCCCAGAAGCCCACCCCACTGTGGTAACGTGCGTCACAGCTACTCTACCTGAACAGAAGAGCCAGGGTTGCCTGCAGCATCCATGGTCCCAGTGGCAACTGCTTAGGCTGCTTTAATGCACACAGCCACGTGGCCTGAGCAGGTGGGAGAGGATACAGTGGCCACACAGGTTTGTAGGGGATGATCTTCACTCTTTCAGTGGCTAGCAACCGGTAGTGGCCAGCAGAGTCCCAGAGCAAGCTGGGCTGGCCAAAACTGCAGTGGCTCCTGGTTTTGCCTGCTCTGAACCCTGTTCCTCTCAGTCTACCCTCACTGCAGACAGAGGGTTGGCCACACAGGGTGCACATCCATGGGAGGAAAGAGGCTTAAATCCTTGGAGGTTGGGGCATGACAGCAGTGTGGGCACCCAGGGGAGATCCTGCTGAGGCTGAGACCTGCAGGCATTGCAGACACCTCACAAGGGTTGCAAACATTTGAGTAGATGAGAAGCATCATCTTCTCAGAGAGCAGGACAGCGGGCGAGGAGGACAGTAAACAACGAGTAGAGGCATTTGCTTTTCTAATAGAGCCCTAATTTCATTACAGTTCAAATCCTGGGAAGCAGGTCTTCAAAAAAGATGTTGCAATGGATGAAATGGTGGGCCCTACAAAGACCCATCCATGTGCCAAGCCAGGAACCTTGCTTGGAAGGGGAGAGTTTGCAGGTGCAGTCATCCCAGACTATGTAGGTGGGCTGGGAATCCAGTGTCAGGTGCTTTTGCAAGAGACATGCAGGGGAAAGGCTCAGGGGACATGGGGAGAAGCTGTATGGAGGAACTGGGTGGGCATCCTCCAGCCCAAACCCAGCAGCCTAGGCCCCCAGATTGCAAGAGGACCAGCAAGCACCTTCTCCTGGGAGCCACCGAGGCACCAAGAAAACATGAGCTTTGGGCTTCCACCTCTACAACTGGGAGAAAATAAATTCCCATTAGTTAAAGCCACAAAATGTACGGTAGTTTCCAATAATAGCTGTAAGAAACGAAAGCAAATCCTATTTAAAAAAAAACAAAAAACAAAAAACTCACTGACTCATTCCAAAACTGGACCTTAAGAAGTGTAAACCCAGAGCCAGTTTCTGATGTGTATTAATTCTTGCTCTAACATTAAAAGAATAGTAAACAAAATGCTTGATGTTTATCCAGAAATATTTTCTTTGAAGCCAAATCAGATTTGAGGGAAGCCCTGGCTTGGTTTCACAGACTTCGCATCCTTTACTTAAAGCGAGGCAATGCCACGTGCCTCTACCACTGGAAGCGGCAGAGAAAAAGATGAAAGAGGGTCTTCATGTTCAGACGGCCTCAGGCGTGGTGGGTCAGAGGGACACTTCCACATGTGCGAGTGTTTTGACAGATCTGCTCAGGGCCCTGCAGAGGCCTTTCACTGTCTGTTTCTGTGTTCTTCCATTTGGGGCCAAGACAAAGCATGCGGAAGGGTGAAATTGCCGTCACCCTTCAGGAAATAGAGGGCACAGTCTCCTCCATATGTGAAACTGGGTTCTTCACACTTGCACATGCTTCTAAGGCTTGTGACAACGCAGGAGTACAAGTGGCACTACTGTCATAACGAGCGCTGCAACGTCCCCGACAAGAGAAGCACCTTGTCAGATGCTAGGGGAACTATGAGGTGTATTTACAGCGGTCTCTGCTCTGGGCATCAATATCCCCAAACTCTCATCACACAAAGGTCTATGACTTCTCTGGAGCCCCCGGGGGGCTCAGGCAGGTAAACCTCTGCTTCCCTCTGCATCTCCATCAGCGCCTCACATCCTGGCGCCTCTCACCCACATTGCTTAAGTCTTCCTGGCCACTGCTCCTTTGCTGTGTGGAGAAGTAGCCTGACCCAAAGTAGCCCTTGCCAGTGCGCCCTCTGTGTGGGGAAGAGAGACCAGAGTAGGAAGAACGGGGCTGCCAGGCTATTGCCCACCAGATTCTCTTTCCCCCTCGCAGCTCAGCTCAGGCTGCAGAGCTACACGCACAGTGGAGGACACTCATGACAACCCTGCCAGTGTCTTCTCACAGGGGAGGTCAAGGACAGGGGAGTACGCAAGGGGCATGGGTGCTGAGACAGCACAGGAAGACCACGTGCCTCCCCAGCAAGGCTCCTAATGCCAGACAGAGGCAGACACGGAAGCTGAAGGAGATGCCTTATGCCAGTATCGACCACTAGGCACCAAAGTGTGGCCACAGGGCACTACAGGCCATGTAGGAATTTGTCTTGTTAGTGATGCCCATGCAGGGATGAAGTCCCTGGGTCCCCAGGCTTCACTCTGTCATCATGCGCCAGGCTGCCTCTCTCTGTCTGAGAATTTTCCCTGGCAGCTGGAGTCTTCTCCATCAGCATCAAAATCAACACCTCCCTCCACCCCAGGCAGGCCTGGCACAGAGACTGGCAGGCCCTGGGTGTGAACACCCCTCCCAGTACAGTCTGAGCTGCCTACACCCTGCAGGGCTGAGCTCAGTGCCAGGAGCATTGTTACCATTCTTCACTCTGCACCATCCTTACTGTTTTCTGGGGTCCCCTCCAAACCAGCATGTTCTTACCTCAAGGCTGGCTTCTGTGGAAACTGCATTGAAACCTTTGGTTAGTACATTCTTTGTCACCAAATTTCCCCTGCCTACAAGGCTGGCCTTACATTTCCAGAGGCCTGCTCTGTCAGAGGGCGAGCTGCTCCCCCTAGGAAGGATCATCCAGGGTAGCTATATGGTCCAAGTGTGTGTTTTGCTTCTCTGCTTATATTTAATTATTGACAGAGAAATACTTTGAGGTTATCCATTTTAATGCAGAAAGGATGGAGTGCCAGGCTGCCAACTCAGAAACTATACAGGATGAGGAGATAACTCATACTTCACCTCCACCCAGCAATGCCCAGAGGTCCCAGCCTGACCCCAGGTAGCAACAAAGAGCCCAGGGGAGGATGTGGACTTTCACCACTACCCCAAGGGCAATAAGGAAACAGCCTTTCCTACAGTGAATTGGTGTCTGACTACCAAAGCAGACTCTAGATGAGATCCTCAATCATGAACACACAAAATACTCAGGTTTGAGTAAAAAAAAAAAAAAAAAAA
>PVLD010006923.1:0-60802 GCA_004027595.1 Dinomys branickii | reverse complement strand
ACAAATAAAACATTTGTAACTAAGCCAGGCGTGGTGGCACACACCTGTAATCCCTGAACTTTGGGAGCAGGAGGATGACATGTTTGAGCCCAGGCTGGGCAATGTAGCAAGACTGTGTCTCAAAATAAAAATGTTGAGAAGGGTTAGGGATGCAGATCAGTGTTGCTGCCCTGGGTTCAATCCTCTGAGCACCAAAAAGAATGGAAAGGAAAATATGAGAAGGGAAGGGAAGGGAAAGGAAGAGGAGGGGAGGGGAGGGGAGGGGAAAAGAAAGAGAGAGACACAGAGAAAGAAAGAAAGAAAGAAAGGAAAAAGAGAGTTTAGAACTACAAAATATACCACCCAAAATAAAAGCTTGAAGACAGGACAACAGCAGAATGGAGAAGAGGAAAAGGAAGAACAAATAAGTGAACTTGAAGATAGAACAATATAAATTACCAAACATAAAAAGTAAGAAAAAAGAAACTGTGAAAAGAAGACTCGGAGAATAAAGGGAAGAAAAAGGAGGAAGGCAGTCCCCTCAGGGACACACAGGGTTATAACAAAAGATCTAACATTTGTATCAGAATCCCACCAGGGAAAAGAAAGAAAATAACGATTGAAGAGTTCCAAAATGGCCAAAGTTAGCAAAAACTCACATACTTACAGATGAAGGGGCAAACAGCCACCTGGAACACAAAATATCCACACTAAGACATATTACTGACCAATTTCTGAAAACTCAACAAAAAATAGCATAACAAAAGAAATGACACATTACACACATAAAGAAATAAGGCCGATGACACAGAAAGTCTGATAAGAATTCCTGGAGGCCAAAGAAAGCTGTACAATTTTCAAGTGCTTCAAGAAAAGGACTCTTGACCCAGAATTGCATATTCATTGAAAATGTCCTTCAGGGACTCAGGGGAAATAGAGACACCATAATATAAAGTGACAACCTGTCACCAGTATGTTTACCCAGAGAAGAATGGCTGAGGGAAGTTCTCCAGAAAGAAAGGAAACTAGAAAAATTTTGACACATCAGGAAGAAAATGTTAAAAGCAAACCTATGAGAAACTACAATAGACTTTTCTTCTTCTCTTTGAGTTTTCTAAATTGTATTAGATAGCTGAAGCAAAGTTATAGCATAATCTAATGTGATTCCCAATGTGTGTTCAAATAAATATAAAAATGGGGAAATACATGGATGTAAAGAGATGTGAGTTTTCTACACTTTTTCCAATTTGGCAAAATACCAATCCTAACAGAATTTTATTAAGTGTGTGTCTATAATGTAATACCTTACCAACAGGAAAATAAGCAATAATCAAAATATACTCAAAACACTATACATAAATAAAAATGAAAGTCTAAAAATTTAATAGCTTACAAAAATATAGGAAAGAGAAACTAAAAAGTGGAAAAAAATGAATTAACGGGGAAAAGTGTAAATGGTGGACTTAAGAGTCTAAAGATCAACAACTACATTAAATGTAAGGGGTCTAAACATACCAATTAAAAGGCAGAGATTAAAAGAGTGGATTAAAACTGTGAACCAAATACACACTGTGCATGAGAAACTCAATGACACTCAGAACTTGATAGTAAAAGGATGAAAAGTAACATGTTGTGTAAAAATTATTTCAAATAAAGACAGAATTACCACTGAATATTAAGGGAAGTGGTTTTTAGAGGAAGTATTATCAGAGATAGAGGACATCACATAATAAAAGGTAAATCCATCCAGAAGGCATAGAAATCCTAAATACATCTGAACAAAGCAACAGAGCTGAAAAATATATAAACAACTGAAAAAAGATACAGAGAAATGTAAAAGTACAGTTTGAACCTTCTCAAAACTGCTATTCCACCAACCAACAGAACACGTAATGGTTATAGACCATGTCACCTAATAATAGTAGAAAATATATTTTCAAGCACACAAAAACATATATAGAGATAGACAATAATTTGGGTCATAAAATCCACCATATTGCATGAGAAACTCAAGCAAAATGAAAAATACATAAATAGAAAATAGCGAATATTTTTCAAATGCATGGAGGAACAAGAGATGCTAAGAGAAAGAAGATGGAAAAAAGAATCGAAGGAAATGAGGGAAACAGAGATTGTGCAAATGGAAAGGGGACCAGGAGTTGGGGCAGGAAGGGAGAGGAGTGGTATGGAATAAAAATGAAAAAAGAATTGAGATGTCTGATGCACCTGTACCAGTCCCCCAGGGTAAAAGTGACCACTATTCACTCCAAACATGTACTAATTTAAAAATCAACCTCAATAAATTTTAAACAGCTGAGATTGTGAAGATCATATTCTCTGACTACAAGGGAATGGATAACAGAAATTAAGAACTTCTAAAAAATTTGATGTGTTAATGAAAAGGTCTTAAGAGAAATGTGAACTACATTCATTTAAATGGAAATGAACTTATAAGAAAATTCAGCACAAGTTAAAGAAGTGGTAAGAGTGAAATTTGTAGCACTAATACATGCATTAAATGGACAAGATTTCTCAAAACAATGCTCTAGACTCCTACTTCAAGACAGAAAAAGGAAAGCAAGCTAAACACAAAGCAAGAAGAAAAAATCAGAAAGCTCAAAAGTCAGTAAGTTAAGAAAAAAAGAGAGCAAATCCCCAGTGGTTGGGAACATAGCTTGGTGGTGAAACACTTGCTTAGAAGGTGGCCCAAGGTGCTGTGCCTGGCATGTGCACATGCAGACACACACACACACACACACACACACACACACACACACACACACACACAAACCTCACACACACACACACATGTAAGAACAACCTCTAGAAAGAGTAACAAAGAAAAAACACTCCCACACAAATTACCAGTATTGGAAATGGAACAAGAGCTATCAGTACAGATCCTACAGGTACTAAATAAGTAATCAAGAAATATGGAGAACACTATATACATAATTTTGACAACTCATATGAAATGAAACAAAGTTTCAAAATATAAGAATTACAAGAACTCACTGAATATGAAAACATGATCAAAATAGCCCTATAGCTATGAAGGAATGAAATTTATACGTTTAAAATTCCTGAGAAAGGGGGCTGGGGGTATAGCTCAGTGGCATAAGTGCTTGCCTGGCAAGCGCAAGGTCCTGAGTTCGATCCCTGGTACCGGAAAAACATAAAAATAAAAATAAAAATAAAATTCCTGAGAAAGGATCTATTAGCCCAAGGGATTTATTACAGAAATTATCAAATGTTTAAAAGGGAATTAACTGCATTCTATATAACCTCTTGCAGGAAAAAAAATTTTAACCCAAAATAGATTGGAATGTAGCATATAAAATTATTAAACTCTTCGGAAGATAGGTAACATAGAAGAAAATTTTTGGACCTAGATCTTCACAAAGCATTCTAAGCTATGACACTAAAAATATGATCCATAAAAGAAAAATATTGACAAATTACCAAAAGAATCTGTTAAGAAGGCAAAAGGTCAGCTGGATGTGGTCACACACACCTGTATGCCCAGCACTCAGGAGGTTGAAGCAGGAGTACCATAGTGAGTTCAAGGCCAGCCTGAAATATATAGCAATACCCTGTCTGAAAAATACCATACAATAAAATGAAAGGAAAACTCATAGAATGTGAAAACAAATTGCCAGCTATTTTTCAGACAAAGGGTTAACTCTAAAATATACAAAAAATTTCAAAACACTTAGATCTCCCACATTTAAAGACTCAGTTTAAAAATGGGAATCTGAAATGAATAGAAGCTCATGAGATGGAGCAATTTAATTTGCCCATAAATACATTAAAAGTGTTCAACATCACTGGCCAGTCAAGAAATGGAAATTAAAACAACACTGAGATTCCATCTCACTTAGAAAGAATGGATACCATCAAGAAATCAACCAATAACAAATGGTGGCAGGGCTGTGGGGAGAAAGGAACCCTTCTTCATTGTTGGCAGGAGTGTAAACCAGTACAATCACTGTGAAAAACAATATAGAGATTTCTCAAAAACAGAAAAATAGAAATTTTATTTGACCCAACTATGCCCCTTCTGGGTATCTTCTCAAAAGAGTTAAAAACATCATATCACAGCAATATGTGTGTACCTATGTTGATAGCAGCACAATTTATAGGGGAGTCAGTGGTATCTCGGATCATGAACTTGATTCTTGCCATAATTCTGGTCATAATTAAACTGGATAAGAGCTGAATCAAATTCCCCCTTAAGGTCAACGCTGAACCTAAACACCAAATTTAATTTGGCTCTCGTCCAACTTAGTTTGTGACCAGAATCATGGAAAGAATCAAGTTCATGAACTGTTGAGGTACCACTGTAATACTTTGCCATAATGAACAAAAACCTTGAGTCAGTTGTAAGAAAATAGATGCCTTTGGAGACCATAATATTAAGTGAAGTAAATCAAACACACAAGTTTATACATCATCTGGTTTCCCTTATATTAAAAATTTAATAGGCAAAAGGAGAGAGAGAAAAGAAAACGAAAAGCAAGGAATTGTATTCTAAGCATGTTGTTGGTTTCCAGTTTCATTCTAACATAGTGTAAGAGCTCACTTTTTAGGATTTACCTATCTTTGGATGTGTTAAGATCTTTATTGTTGTTATGAGCATGGTCTATTTTGGGAAGAAAAAGTAAATTCCAAATTAGGAAAGTCTGTGAGGATAGAGTAGCTCAGTGCTCATCCGGACGGACGGGGAGGGGCTCATCGGCGATAGCGGGGGTAGAGCGTTTTGATTTGTGATAACAAAAATCACCTAAATCTGACTGTGGTGGTAGCTGTGCAAAACTGTCAGTGTGCTGCAACCTGCTGAACCGTACATTTTAAGTTCGTAAATGTGGTATATGAATTTTTAGTTTAATAAACTTGTTCTACTTTAAAAATTAAAAACCCACAAAAAAGAAAGCAGCAAAAGGTCCAAGTAATACTGCAAAGTTTCTAATATATATATATATATATATATATATATATATATATATATCACATAGGGCTCATCATATGCAGAACTCTCAAAATCAGCATTGTAACAATTGATCTAATTAGGAAAGCAGATAAAAACATGAAGAGACATATAGGTAACAAACAATCATGTGAACAGACGTTCCACGTCAGTAATCACTAAGCAAAGGCAAGTTAGCAGCATTCACAATGTATCCCTCCGCGCGTATTAGAGTGACTGAAGGCAGCACCAGCAACGATAGCAAACGCTGGCAGGACACAGAGGGGCTGCATCTCTGACGGTGAAAGTGGGAAGGGCAGGACCTAGCTTCGGGGTGCTTCGGCACCTGAGCTGTTGCTTCACTCAGCGCGCATGGTGAGCCTCACCCACATCTCCACCTGCTGCCAGAGCGCTTCCGTCTGTGTGGCTGTAAAACAGCCCACGTCTGCATACATCACCATTTACAGTCTTCCTGTGTGGGGCACCAGAAACAGCAGTGCCACGCCTCATGTTTTATGGTTGGCGTGGTCAGTGTTTCATTAAACACCAGTTAAACAGTTATAAATGAATTACAGGCTTGCATATCTCTGTGGACAAAGGCGGTTGGGCATCCTTTCTTGCTGTGAGTCACATCCACACCTCATTCTTTAGTGCAGCACCTGTTCGGTTTTCTGCTCGTTTTCCACCAGCCTGATGTCTGCTACAAAAGGATTTGTAAATATTGCAAGTATCTCCTCCCCTTCTGTGAATTTTATTTTCTCCTAATAATCTCTATAGTTGATCTGAGCTTTTATAGCAGTTTTATTAATGTCAACCCGAAACTGGTAACAACCCAAAATGCCATTAATAGATGAACACTTATGCAAACTGTGCTGTCTCCATACCAGAGAAACTTTACTCAACAGGAACTGAAATGAAACACTGGCATGCCGACTACTAGTGCTCAACCTGACCCACGCCATTACCCTGAGTGAAAAATTCCTGGTTTGTCTATTGTATGATAAGTTATATGCATTTTAAACTTTTGTTAGTACATGTTTGCAATAATGTGTAGCTGCCTTTATCTGTGGGAACTGGTACACATGTACGGCATCTTGACAATCTTTGATCCCCCTTTCACCACTCCCAACTTTCCAGTCTCCTCCTAATTCCCTTCTCCATCTTCCAAAAGTCTATGTCCTATTTCCTACCACCTCTCCTTTATTTTGCACTTAATTAATTTATATTTTGGGTTTCTCATATAAGAAAAACCATGTGATATTTAACCCTCCGTGTCTGACTTATTTTACTGAACATCACGATCTCAAGATCCAACCATTTTCCCACAAATAACTTGAATTCTGTGTTGTGTGTGGTGTGTATAGCTCCATCGTGTACATATGCCACACTTTCTTTTTCCATTCTGCAGTTGGATGGCATCTAGCTTGCTTCCTGGTCTCAGCTGCTGTGAGTGGAACTGCTATAAACAGGAGTGTGTGTAGCATTTTAATGCTTAGGAGAAGGTACTTAGAAGGGGAAACAGCTGGGTCAAATGGAATTTCTATTTTTAGGCTTTTGAAAAATCTCTACATTGGTTTCCTCGGTGGTTGTACTAGCTTACATTCCCACCAACTATGTAGATGTGTCCCTTCTCCCAAATTTTTGCCTTGATGATGGGAATGCTGCCTGGAGTGAGATGGAATCTCTGTATTGTTCCGACTTGCACTTTCTTGGACATAGAGATGCTGAACCTCTGTTTTATTCAGCACTGAAGTCGGTCCTATCCCAAGAGAAGGGAGTGGCCGAGGGACCTCCTTGTTTCTGTGACAGTGTTCTGCAGGCCAGCCCGAGACATTCAAAGAGCAATGACAGTACTGTCACCCGACACAGGCTCCCAGGTGAGGTTGTGCAGCGGGATATTTTGTCCTCTTGTAAAATTCCTACACCCTAAACACACATCCTTTGTGTGGTTTATTTAGTGCCGCAATCTCACTTTTATGCTTTCTGTCGGTAGACTCACTGTTTCAGCAGCCCCCCAGTACTGTCTCAAAGGGATGCCTGGTGTCCTGGGGGCAAGACTGGGCCCTGCCTAAGGAGAAGACACACACCAGACACAAACTTCACTGAGCCGTGAAGGACACGGCATAACTGAAAATGTGGTGAATATTCACCCGTTAAAAAATGCTCAAGGTAAAAAGACATCTTGTCTCTGAGCATCCTAAAATTTCCCCCCTGCCTTGAAACACACTTATCCCAACATTCACGCCCCTTTCCAAAGCAGCTCTGGAAGTCCTCTTTCATGAGAGTCTTTAACTATCATAGCTGCCTCAATGTCCTGAGTCAATTCAAAACACTTCCTTTTCCTGGTCCTGCTGACTTTGGGGAAGAGCCAGAGGGCCACGGTGAATAACATGGGTGAGGACACACTGAATCTTAGTCCCTTTCAGTTTGCTGAGACACAACATCTGAACCCACAGCTAACAGGAAAAGTGGTTTCCTCTGGCTCAGATTTGGCCTGAGCTCAGCTGGAGGAAGGGCCTGAGGACAGAACTGCTCACAACACGACAGCCGGGAAGCAGAGAGAGAAAGGGGCCACAGAGGGAGATGAATGCCCGGCGATGCCTCCGTGACTGTCTCTTCCAACCAGGGCCTCCTTCTAACAGCAAGACAGCTGTATTGTCCCCGTGAGCCGATCGCCGCCCAAAGCCCTGCCTGTGAGTGCATGAGGGCTTTTAAGTCTGTGCTTAGTGCTTTCCCATCACTGAGACAAGGCCGGACACACAAAACCTGAAGGAGGAGCGTTTCACCTTGGCCCACAGGTGCAGCCCACATCCGCCAAAGTGGCAGAGGGCCATAGCAAGGAAAGGTGCTGGTGCCACAGTGTCCCAAGAAGCAGAGCGAAGGGAGGAGCTGGGAGGGAGCTCTGCCCTCGGGTCACATCCCAGGGACCCACCTTTAAGCAAGCCCTACCTCCTAACAGCAAGATAGCTGTGGCACCCCCTGGTCCAAGCCTCTCCCAAAAGCCAGGTGTGTAAGCGCATCTGGCTCTCATCTAGATATAAATGACAACTTTCCACCCCTGCCCTCCAAAGACTCATGCATATCTCTTTGGGCATCATGCATTTAGTCCATCTCTAAGAGTTGCCAAAGTCTTAGAAGTTCTAGCACTGCTGAAAGATTCAAGTCCAAAGTCCCCTCTAAGACCCTAGGAAACTCTCAGATAAGAGCCCCTATAAAAATAAAAAAGAAAATTAAACACTGCTGACATACAGTGGCATGGGGTAAACATTTCCATTCCAAATGGGAAGAATAGATGCATAGAGAGAAAGTGGGCCAAAGCAAGACCAAATCCCAGCAAGGCCAACACTAAATCCTCTGGCTGCATATCCAGCACCTGGGGCCAAGTCCAGAGAGATGTGATCTCTGGGTGGCTTGGGCAGCCCTGACCCACAGCAGTACATGGCTTTTCTCTTGGGGTTGTCTTGCAGTCCACTGTTCATGGCCTCACTCAGCAAGGACCCCCTGCTCCTTGCAGATCTGATTTCTCGGCGTCTGCACTGCATGCTTTTGCTGTGCTCTCACAGCTTCATGGCTGCTTTCTCGGGGGTTCACTGCTTGGCTCCAGGCCTTCTCAAACCTGGGAGGAAGCCTCTATGACCCTACAACTCTAGCATTTACCCTGCTTATAAAACCAGTGCCATGGAGACAATGCCAAGGCCTGCCACAGCTGGGTCCCAGGGTGTGTGGCTGAGCTCTGAGAAACTCTTACCTGGTCTTAGATGGGCTGGTCTCCCTTGAAAATGCTTTCAGAGTGAAATCTTTCAACTTTACACCTTATAGCCTGTGAAGAGTGTAGCCTGATTTTTGAGGTGCCCTCAAGGGATATTTCCTATTATTCTGATATAAAGTACTGGGCTTCTTTTTAATGCTAATCTTTTTATAAGTCAAGCTCTCCTTGACCAAAGTTTACAGGTTTGCCTCTTCTGGTAAAATTGAAAAATTTAAAGTCACTCAGTTGTGCTTTTGCTCTTGCTTCTCAATGCAGAACTGGCTAAAAGCTCCCAAGAATACCCACACCACTGCCAGAAAGTTGGGCAGCTTTGAACTTTCCTCTCTGCTCTATTAACTAGTTTGCATCCTTCATCTCAGTGTCCTGGCAAGTCTCAGGTCTGCCGGTGCCATGCAAGGAAGAGAATGATGGAAGGGCCTGGCAGAGAAAAGCTGAGCAAATCACAGCCACCAGGAAGCAGGGAGGAAGGACAAGTGGGATTCAGTGGGTCAAGTGGGGGTGGAAGCACACCTGCCCAGCTTTCATATCCAAGAGAAGGAATAGCCTTCCATTTTCTGATATTAAATGGTCAAAACTGAAAGCTTGTACTCTAAAATCAGGAACAAGAGAAGGATGTTTACTATCACCACTCCTATTTAATATAGTTCTGGAAACATAGCCAGAGCAATTAGACAAGGACAACAGATAAAAGGAATAAGGATAGGAAAGGGAGAAGTGAAATTATTATTATTTGCAGATGATATGATACTCTACATAGGAGACACCAAAACTCCACCAACAGACTCTTAGATTTAATATCCAAATTCAGTAGTATAGTGAGATATAAAGTTAACACTCAAAAGTCTAGACCATTCTTGTATACAAGCAAAAAACTCACAGAGGGAGAAATTAGTGAAAGCACACCCTTCATGATATCATCCAAAAAATTAAATACTTAGGAATCAATCTGACAAAGGATGTAAAAATCTGTACAGTGAAAATTGCAGTACCATAAAAATAAAGCATCTTTAAACAGAAACTCACATCAAAGTAGTTTATACACTGATTGGCTAATGAAAATCTCCTGGCCAGAGGCTCACAGGGACCAATCTTGTATTTCTTCCAGCAGTAGGGACTCAGTGTTCACTAATGCAGGGTCCAGAGGATGGTATAGAGCTCAACTGTGTTGGGTAACGAGAGTTCACTGTAGGTGTTTAAGAATGGTACATAAAAATACTTTCACTTCTTTTTTTAAGTACTAGATATTGAACCCAGGGTCTTTGCACTGAATTGTGAGTCCAGCCTTTGTTTTTGTTTTTGTTGAAACTGGTTCTCCCTACAGTTGTCCAGGCTGGGCTCAACTTTGTGATCCTTCTGTCTTGGCCTCCCAGAATGCTGAGCTCATAGACATACACCACTGTTCCAAGCTCTATTTTATTCTCCAAATAAAAGCCCCCTAGAGCTGATAATGTGGGTTTCTGTAGATCATTACATAACTTCTCAAACTTGGAATCAGACTGACCACTACCATCTTTATTTCTGTTTCACTTAGAATTTTACATCACACTTTGAGCTACAATAATTCTAATTCCTGGAAACACAATGGCAAGGAGACAAAATCCCACTGATGAAAATGCCCTATAATAACACAGCTGTCAAAATAGTGCCACCATCCCTCAAATTGGTCAAGTCCTCAGAGCTTTCCCTGGAAGGTTAAAATCTCCTCTGGCACCTTGGGGAGACTGCCTTGGCACCCTGGGCACCTCCACACGCGATTTGGAACCATGGGTCTAATTTAAAAAATAAAAGTAAAACTGGATACCTTAAGGGATCACCACTATGGCTATTTTCCCAATATGGAAAGGGATTGCATATTTCTAAGAAATGGGAAAAAGTAAAGAAAAAGCTAAAAATGAGATTTTTTGCATATTAAAAATTGTTCTTTTACTTTTTAGCTCAATTGTTCCAGCACCTGTGTCATATCTGAGTCTGATTCTGATGGTTTATACTGATTTATTCTGATGGTTTAGTCTGATTGTTGCTTCCCTTCCCATTTGAAAATGTTTCCATTTTTCTTTAATTCTCTTTTTAGAATCCCTTTTCCCTTCTTTCTCCTTCTGCTCTTTCTTCCTCTTGTTCCCCTTCCCATTTGGAAAAGATATCCCTACTTCCTATCACCTACCCCTCAGTTACATTTTGGGTTTCTCATGTAGGAGAAGACACGAGATATTTAAACCTACGTGTCTGAGTTACTGTACTTCACATTAGGGTCTCGAGAGGCATCCATTTGCCTACAAATGTTCGAGTTTATCCTCCTTAAAGACAGAGTCACCCTGCACTGTGTAAACACATTTTCTTGATCCATTCATCTGTTGATGGATGTGTGTGCTGTTTTCAAGATTTAGCCATTATAAATTGTGCTGCTATAAACATAGGCATGTATGTATCATGTGATATGATGATGCTAACTCTTTCAGGAAGATTCCTAGAAAGGAAACAGCTGGGCCGAACGGAATTTCTATTTTTAGTTTTTTGAGGACTCTTCATCCTGGTTTCCATAGTGGTTGTACTAGTTTTCATTCCCATTAGCAATGCAGGAGAGGGTCGCGGCCTCTCTCTCTCTCTCTCTCTCTCTCACACACACACACACACACACACACACACACACAGCCTCCAGCATTTGATTTCTAGAAGATAACTTTCTGAAGTAAGATGGACTCAGTGTTACTCTAACTGCTTTTCTCTAAAGGTCAGACACACTAAACATTTTTCATGTGTTTATTGGCTATTCGTACTTCCTCTTCTGAGAAGTACTCAGTGTCCTTCACTTCAGGTGCCCAAAACTGAACTAATGGGTGAAGACGTATCGGTCAGCTTGTGTCATTTTTGTCACTGTAACAATCCTGAGAAGATCAACTGGAAAGGAAGAAAGTCTCGCCTCCCTTGTATGCTCAGAGGCTTCAGCCAGTGGCTGCCCAGGTCTGTGGTGAGGCCCCACGAGACAGCAGGGGAAGCCACTCGCCTCATGTGGCCTGGAAGCAAAGAGAGGGGAGGAGCTGGGTGCCCCTGCGTCCTATCTCTTCAGCGCTCTGCCACCTCCCGGTGACTCCAAGCCTTTCACACTGGGGCTTGGGGGTGGCAAAACCCCAGGATCCTTTACAACACACTCAGTTCCTACTTCAAAGATGAAAGGAGCAGGGACAGACTTTAAAGAGGAGAAAGTGTATCACAGATATGCCCATGGATGTGTTTGTGTGGCAGGGAGGCCTATCTGCAAGGGCGATCACAAAATACAGTAAGAGTCTAAATTTTAAAGAAAGCTTGCGGAGTAAAAGACAACTTGCCAGGAATGATGGGAGGAGAGTGTTAGAAGTGGGTACCTGAGGCTTCTGAGGGTTCATCACAACGTATCTTTACTGTAATAATTCTTTCAATTTAAGCATCCACTGTTGGTTTGAGTCACTCCTCATGGGGTAAGCATTTATGGCAATTTCTGTCCAGTAGAAACATGACGCTGTGTTCTTGTCCGCCTTGTTCACTGGGTCTGGCGCCGTGTGACTTCCGGCTTTTCCCCCAAATCAAAGTGACTGTGGAAGGGAACATTCAAAAATGATTGAGAACCTGGAGGAAGCCACAGCAGCACAACAAAAGACACTCAGGAAAGAGGCCCAGAGGTGCTGCAGGAACTGGCAAGAGCTGTGTGCTAAGCGCCTTGGAAGCAAGGTCGGGTATCCTGAGGGGAGCAAATGGCAATGTGTTTTATTGTAATACATTTTAAAGTTTAAATATTCTCTGTATTTGATGATCATAACTCACATACTCAGAGACAGCCAGCTCATTTTGCACACGTATTAATTTAAAGCCCACCATGGTGATTAGGGGTGGATTAAAGGGAGGGGATCTGTGGAGAGGGGATGAGTTCAGTTCAAGGTGGTATCAAACCAGCCCAGAACAGTAGCAGTGGGGCAGAATGTTTTCCAGTGGTGACACCAGTGCTGGGTATGACAAGTCCCACCGGGTGTCAGGGATGGAGAAATGTGTGTCTGTCCTCGGACCCTCGGCTTGCTGGCTCTGGCATCGAGGTGGAGGGTGGTGAATTTTACCAGGCTCATCGTAGCGCTTGTCTAGGATTCTCCCCAGTAATGTTGGCTGAGGACGTAGATTAAGCTTCTCCACCCCTGGGCCAGGGAGCCCCAGCACTGCTGTGCAGAGCACTGCCAGGAATCCTCACTGACTTGCTTCTCTGCCAGTGCCAAGCCCTGGTCAGCACCGACATCCTGAAATTCTGCTGCCTGTGGGCCAAGCCTGTGCCTTCGGGCTGCTAAGCACACAGAGATAACTTGCTAAAAGGAGCACAGGAGGTGAGAGTGTGGCCCGGTCTCCTGAGAACCACACCCAATGTCCAACACCAAGGCCCAGGATGGGGACAGCAGGATGAGCAGCAGTCCTCAGCTGTCTGAGGAGGTTGGAGCCCCGGAAGATACTTCTCTGTCAGGCGCTATGAGCCAGAACCTGCACCAGGCACTAGAGAAAAAGCAGATGCACCTCCAAGGAATAGGGTGGGGAGGTGGAAGCCATCGTGTCTGCTACAAGGTGGACCGAGCAAATGTTTACCAAGCACAGAGCAGCAGGGGTGACTTCCTTGACTGTACTGATTTAAGCAGTGAAAGAGATAACTCATAAATGTACTTTGAAAACTTCTGCTTCCTTGTGTGTTTAAGAAATTACTAAGGCTGTTTCTAAATGTGCTCACCCCTCTTGCACCCAAGGGCCTTGCCTGCCTGGCTATGCCTGGGAAAGAAGTTATAAACAGAAAGATGGTGTGGGGTGTCCGTGTTCCCCATGCCCAGGGGGAAGTGACCATCCCGTACTCCAAACTCAGACTCATAAAAGTAACAAAAGTGAAGAAATAACCCGGCCTACTCTTCTGGGTGGTGTGTGCTCGCATCTGACTCACTGTGTACTTTGTCCACTTAGATTGCACTGTCTGTGCCCTGGGCCCACCCAAAGTAGCCCCAGGAAGCCTGGATTTTGCTGACCAGTGATCAGGCAGGGCTGTGTCTGTCACCTGGGCACATCCTGGGATCTGGAGACACTCCACATGCTTTTGTCCACTGTGGTCACACCGCCGGTCCCTGCAGTTACAGAGGAGCCGTGAGGACCTTTCTCCAAGTGGGTGAGAGCAGGCTGGGTCTCACAGGAGGGAGGCAGGGGTTTGGGGACTCCGAGCGTGGCCCGGTGGGGGGGGGTGCTCATGAGGCCATGGGGTAGCACTGCTCCCTGCCCCTGCCTGTCCTCTCTGAGCAGAGCGGCCCTCTCATGAAAGGGGGCCCGGCTCTCCAGGCCAGGGCCGGGCGTTCCATCTCCGCGCTTCTCCTCACCCGGAAGCTGGGCAGGGCCCCAGGCGCCGCATCTGTGCGGGCTGCGGCTGTCAGTACCACCACAGGTGAGATCAAAGCACGGGCGCTTGAAATGTGTTTAATTCATTGAAAATTAACAGGTTATTGCACAGTAAGATAAATCACGTAGTTTTAGGTAAATGCAATTTTATTTTTAAAAACTCTAGGGAGACAAAACACATTGTTTCCCATTTTTGCAGGTCATTTTAAAGTCCAGTTCAAAAGGAAGACTCTGAGCGCTGAAATAGCAGATGTGACAGGACTGGAAGAAATGAGCAGAACGACACCCAGCAACCTGTGTCATACTGGGGACGGTCGCCGGGACCTGGAGAACCTGGAAATACGCAGTACCAGCCCCATGCACAGGTGCTTTTCTCCTATTCCTACGATAAGATTACTAAGCTGAACAGGTACAGTAACAGAATAATGGTAAAAGGGGACAGTTCCAACAGCATGCTGTGATATGAGGACCTGTGAATTTTTTATTTCTGGAATCTTACAAATATGTTTTGGCCCAAGGTCCTGGTGATAACTGAACCAGCCATCATTGAAAGGCAGGGTGGCTGCTGGGGGTGCTGTGTGTGACAGTAATGCTGGTGACTGTGGGTATCCTTCCTGGGGCTTGAGGACTGGAGTCCCCAGCAGCCTGTCCCTGTGGGCCACGCACCACCTCAGAGCTATGCCTTCAGCAGTGCTTCCAAGTGGATATTACCACACTTTCAAAAGTTAAATGATGAAAGTGTGTTTGTCTGTTCATCATCTCTCAAGCACTTGATAAATAAGGGGCATCCTTTATAACCCATATAAACTAGAAGGGAAAAAAGACAAACTTTCATAGTGCTCACCTTTCCAGAGCAAATCAACCTTGTGTCTTATCAACACTGCCACTGTAAATCACTCAAAAAATTTTTAATTGTGTTATGGCTTATACATTGTGTCAACTTGGGGAGTCTAGGGGTTTGGCTGAGTGACTCAGCAGGAAGCCAGGGTGCTTACTTTGTACACATCCTAAGCCTGTGTAAGAGGAGGGCATGGAGATTATGTGAGAGCTACACACTCCCTGGATGGGGGTAGCCTGTTTACAACGTAAGGGAGGAAAAGAGGCTGCTTGCGGCCATTCTGCCCTTCTGCTCTGGTGTTCTTGCTGTGCTCTGCCGCCATGAACATTTGCCCTCTGCCATGTGCCACTCTGCCTCAGAACCAGCCAAGTATGGACTGAAATCTCCAGAAACTGTAAACTAAATAAACCTTTCCTTCCTTCATTTTGGGCATTGGGTATTTTGTCTCAGTAACGAGAAAAAGGTAACCAAAACAGAATTTGGTACTAGCAGAGTGGGGTCATTGCTGTTACTATAACTGACCATGTGGTTCAAGAGCCTTTGGAAATAGCTTGTAGGAAGAGTTTGGAAAGGTTCGGAGATGTCGCCTGAAAGAGAAGAGCTAGAACGCCTTTGGTTGTTCTGTCTGGGAGATTCTGGTCAGAGATCGGAAGACCAGAAGGCTGATAGAAATCTTGCCGGTAATGACCGGGTTTGGAAGGTTTCTGCTGGAAAGAAGGACTACCTTGGTTGTTGGACTCCAGATGATGTATGTTATGGCTTGGCAGAAAGTTTGTCTGCATTTTGCTTGTGTTCAGAGACTTTGCCTAAGACTAGGGGTGGCAGTGAACTGATTAATCTGGCAAAAGAAATTTCAACGCAGTTGAATGTTGGGGGAGTGGCATGGCTATTGTTGGGGGCTCATTAGGCAGATTTATACTGAGAATAAAGAGCAAAGAGCCCAGTAGGATGATTTAAAATGTTGTGAGTTTGGCCAGAAAGCAAGCTCCAGTAAAGCTGTGGACTGCAAAGCTAAGGCTGAGGAGATCTCTATTGTTGAGAAGAAACAAAAGAATAGAAAAGATGGTACAAGGGTATCATAATAAGCACCAAGTCTCCACCCTTTGCAGTCTCAAAACTGTAAAGGTGAGAGCCCTTGCCTTGAGAAGGAAGTCAAAGTGTGCCACGTTCCAGAATGGCAGTGGTGTCCACACCAGGTTCCAGAGTGGAGGTGATGTAGAGAATTTGTTCCTCAGAATTGGATTCAGTGTGCCCAGTGATCCAGACACTCGATCCCTATGGCCAAGAGAGAGGAAAGTTTGGCTACTGCTCCAGGTGGCAGCAGACCTTGGCATCATCCACATGGCCCTGGCTTTAGGTGCATGGAGAATACAAGAGTTCTGGGTTACAGAGACTTCCACCTAGATTTCAGAAGGTCTGTGAGGCCAGGCAGTGTGACCCTGAGTGGGCAATATGTGAGGCTGTGAGTGTGAAGCAAAAAGTGCACTGGAGATCTCAGAAGTTTAGAAAAGACAGGACTGTGGGTCATCTGAGGAAAGCCACAAGGAGGTGGCAAAGCAGGCCTAAGGAAGAGGCTATGGAGGCTGTTACCACCAGAAGTGCCATAAGGGTGGACTCATGCAAGCCCTTTGGAGCTCACAATGTGCCACAGGTTGCCCCAGATGCTGCATGTGGAATTAAAGGACATAATATTAGCCCTGCTGGATTTTGGACTTGCTTTGGTCCCAATGCTCTATATTCCCCTGCTGGTGCCTTTTGAAATGGTAATGTTTATTTTGTGCCATTGAATGTTGGAAGTGTTTAACTTTTCATTTGTACCAGGGCTTGTAACTAAAGAGTGTGCCTCACATCTGGGAGGAGACTCAGGACTTGGACTCTCAGCAGTGCTGAAACTGTTAGGACTTTGGCAACTCTTGCAGATGAACTAAATGCCTTTTGCATAAAAGGATGTACATGAGTCTTGGTTTAAAAAAATGTGTCTGGTTGCCAAGTTGACAAGGGGTGGATTGTTATGGTTTATACATTGTGTCAACTTGGAGAGTCTAGAGGTTTGGCGGAGTGATTCAGCAGGAAGCCAGATGCTTACTTTGTACACATCCTGAGCCTGTGGAAGAGGAGGGCGTGATTATGTGAGAGCTACACACCCCCTGGGCATGGGTAGCCTGTTTACAATGTAAGGGAGAAAAAGAAACTGCTTGCCTACCATTTCTCCCTTTTGCTCTGGTTGTTTTTGCTGTGCTCTGCCACCATGAACATTTGCCCTCTGCAATGTGCCTCTCTGCCTCTAAGCCAGCCAGCTATGGACTGAAACCTCCACAAACTGTAAGCTAAATAAACCTTTCCTTCCTCAATTTTTGGCACTGGGAATTTTGTCTCAGCAACAAGAAAAAAGTAACCAAGACAAATTATATCTTGCATACAATTTCCTTTACTTTGTTGATCTTTGAATTGAGACTTGCATGTATGGCTGTCTAGGTTGTACTATTTAATATGTGATAATCAATCTTCATCATGTAAGAATCCCCATGGCAAACCTGGATTGATTTTAAACTGCGTTAGAAGAGGCATAGAAATATGTTGGGAAAATGAGTTGAGCTGAACAAGAGAATCAGACAGCGTAGCACTTCTTTTTCAAAAAGCATACAGTTTTAAAAAATCATCCACATTTTCCACTTCTACTCATGCTCCTGACACCTTTGAATCAGCACCGTTATTATCCACTTATTTCTAGAACTAAAGCTGCAGGATTTAGACTTCTGAAATAGAAAGGTGTTTTCAACCCTGTTGTAATTGTGTGTCAGTACAACCTGCCTCACCCCAGCATGATTAGTGATTTGTGGACGACACATAAGAAATTGCTGGGCTAATCAAGAGAAAAATTACCCAGCAGTTGAGGTGGTTTTAATTAATTACATTGCTCACTTCTTCAGGAAGGTCTTTAAGAATGTAATCAAAGTAATGCCACATAGGGCTGTTTGTTCTCTTCAGATGGTTTTCAAGATTGCAATGTCTTGAGTAGTCTTCACTTCTTCTCCAGAGACCCCTGACACGTACTTCTGCTAATTCCTTGGCAAGCATCCCTTCCTCCTGTAAATAAATACACAGGGACCACAGAAAGCAGCACAGTCTACGAACTCAGGGTTTGTCACAGCAGGAAGCAGGCCACCACCAATACAGTGTATGAAGACGTGGCAGGTGACTCTGACCAGGACCCACAGGCTGCAGAGTGCTCCTCAGAGAGGGAGACTCTCACTGCAGGAGTCAAAAGTGGGACAGTGAGACCAGTTCTTTCTTAACTTCCTCATCTCTGGATCCAGAAACAGAACTGGCAGGGACTGTGCTCCACCAAAAGCCCCGAAGGAATGAATGGGTCAGGAGTCAGGACCTTCCAGCTGCAAAGCAGAGCATCTTCATGTTTCTTGAACCCTCTGTCAGTAGGTGCTCCTGTTCACAAGAGGGACTCAGCCCCAAACCTGGAGGACAGCTGCTGGTGCAGAGGCTGCCATAGCTTGGTGGGGTCAGCACTGGGCTGTGGTCTGATCCTCCACACCCAGTGTGAGGTTATCATCCTCATTTTGCACACAGAGAAGCCCACCCAATGTCATGCTGTCCAGTACACTTGTGTGCCTCATAGGTATGATCTAGAGGCAGCTAACCTCCCCTCCAGGGACTTCTCAGCTTGCTCCTCCTTGGGGTGATAAAAAGCACTGCATCAAAACTTGCTCTGCATGGGGAAAAGAAAATACTCCTTGTGGGAAAATGCCAGTTGCTACACAAAGTGACAAAGGATGCAGAAACCTCGGGCAGAGGTGGAATCGGGCCAGGAGACAAAAACTAGTGAGGGCAGGGCTGAAGGCAGACACAATGAACATCTGCCCACGTGGAACCCGACAGCCAGCAAGGAGCACATGGCAGCACCCCATGGGGGCGCACTCCTGGAGTCCCACCCTCACTGAGTCACCGAAACAAACCTTCCTGCTGCTGGAGCAGACAAATGCACCAGGCTCCAGGAACCAGGCACTCGCAGGTGCCCCCTGTGCAGGTGCTGCTGGCCAGGAACTAAGAGTAAAAATACAAAGCTCCACTCAAAACTAATCTAGTGTAGACCTTGGAGAAACAGTGGACAAGCCCAAACAAAGGGACATTTAACAAAAGAAATAGCTGGAATTCTGCAAATATGTCAAGGTCATAAAACATAATGCCCGCAGGGAATGTTCCAGCATGAAGACCACAAGGCTGCACCTGCACAGCGAGCTCCTGGCTGCACCTGACCGGTGTGGATATGGACGGTAGATAACAGTTCTGCATCAGTGCTATTTTCATAGTCATGGTAATTCTACTCTGGTTGTAAAAGAGAACACCCTTAATGATAAGTATCTAAGGAAATGACAGCACTAATCTCCCTTGTCTGACCACTAGGTATCATCTACATGTACTGAACTGCCACTCTCTCCTCTTTATGCACAATTACTTATGTGGCCACAAAATATTTGGGGGGTGTCCCATCCTTAGAAAAAATTAAATAGAGGACTTTTGAGGGGTAAAGGGTTATAATGTATACAACTTATTTTCCAACCACTCAGGGAAAGCCATAAAAAGAAAGTCTAGGAATGATAAGCAAAGAATAGGGAAAGGTCAACATTCAGGGAATCTGAGTGGATAGGATTGTTTATGCGGTTTTCCTATGGGTCTTAACTTATCTCCCTTCAGAATCTGGAAAGAAAGGGGGTTTTACAAAACTTATTACGAGGATGAACTGTGTTGCTCCTAGAGAGGAGTTAGAACATAAGCCTTAAGACATCAGCCATCAGCTGGGTCATCAGACCCCAGCCCTGGCCCACCTTCCCTTTGTCACCAGCCTGGAAATTCCAGCAGGATAGAGGATGAAATGTCTACATGAGCTGTGAGGTGCCACGCCATAGAGAGTGACGGTCCCCTTGCTCTGTGAGTCAGGGTCCTGTGGGCAACGACAACATAGCTTTTGTCTACACTGTTAACTGCATGATTAACACTCATGAGCTCAGCCACCTTCATTCAGGAAACAAGGGTGGAACTAGAACCCAGGTCTCCCACGTTGGGTCCAGTTCCCTCACACTGGGTTGTGGCTGCCAGAAAGACTCGGGGAGGGACAATGACTTCAACCCCTGACATGGTTTTTAGCCTTCTCCCTGGTCCTGCTCCTGGCAGGCTGAGGCCAGGTTCAGACCCAAGGGCTTGACCTGAAGTGGCTCCTGAGCCCAGGGCCAGGCCAGGTGGGTGCTAGATGTGGATCCTGGCTCCAAGTGCGTCTCCTTCTCATGGCGCCATCGTGAAGGCTGCAAATGCATCTTTACTACCTTCAATGCTGAAAGCTATGCTTTTCTTTGTGGTAGTTGGGCTTCACTAGAGGAACTGAATCAATACAGAATATATGTATAATTATATGAAGGATGTATTAGGTAAGCTGAAGGATCAGAAGCAGGAGAGTCCCAACAGCAGTCAGTGGAATCAGAGGCGACAGAATCCAAAATGGCGGCCTGAAAGCTGGAGCACTGAATGATGCAGTAGCAGTCAAAAGTCGAAGCCTGGAGCTCACTGCAGGCATCAGGGAGTCAGTGTTAGGAAGCTGAAGAGTCTGCACCGGAGGCCAAGGGAAACGGAAACAAATGTCCCAAGGCAGTGGTAAAAAGGAGAGACATCCTCCTTCTCTCCCTTTTTAATCTACCCTGACTCCCAAACCTATGGGCTGGTGCCACCCACACTCAGGATGAGCCTCCCCCTCAGTGTACATCCTTGAACACACCCAGCACCTTACTCACCTGCTAGGTGGTGGTTCCTCCACCCCAGTGGACACACCACAGTTAATACTCACACCCTCTGTTTAACAGCGCTGGAAGAAAGGTGGGGAGTACCATCCCCCAGGCAGTGTCTTCTTCGTGCTGCTCTATTTCCTTAACAACATTGCCAAAGATTAAGTGAATTCATTAAAAAAAAAGTGTGAGTTGGCCAGTAAACAAATCCTCTGCCCAATATTATGATTAAATAATGGATTCCCCAGAAGCCAGGGTCTGATACTCATTTTTTATAACAATTTGCACAGACAGATTTGTTTCACTGATTAAGTACAAAGAATCCAGACATAGGTGATTTCCTCCCCAAGGTACTAATTTCCCAAGCAAGGGAAGAAGTTGTTGTGTTTTCCTAATGCTAGGGGATGAAAATCTTACCTTCGTCAGGGCCAGAAGAGATTGGTTTACACACAAGGGTCCTACAAGTATCTGTCAGCCAGTTTCTGCACCTGTAAACTAACCTACTTTACTGCAAAAGTGTAAGGCAAGGGAGAGAAGCAGGTGTCCATGAGTACTGGGTAAGTGAAAATAGCACCACAATCAGCGGCGGTGCGGTCAGAAAAGGTTCGCTCCCCCTTTTCTGACCCTCTGATGCCGTCCTCCCAGCTGCCAACTTGGCCTGGGGACTGACCTTGGACCTGCCACTCGGGGTCATGGGCCTCAGTTGCTCCCACAGGACAAGAAGGATTTGCTTGTAAGCAGTGGAGACCCAAGGGTGCTGTAAGGACCTGAGTTTGAAACAGGAAAAGGAAATGTAGGTTAACATAAGCCAACAGGTGCCAGCAACGGCATTTTGGAATGCCTCCCGCTTTGTTTGTTTTATCTTATTTTTAAAGGAAAGGAATATTAATTACGGTGCCAGAACTCAAGAATCCCTCTTAAAACTGTCAATCAATAACTGTAAATAACCTGCTTCGCTTTTGTCTTTGGTCACTCTGAGCAACTAAACTGAACGCGGTCAAGGCATCCACCATCACGATCTGATGGGGACTGTCCCCAAAACAGGCCTTTGACTTCCCTGGGGGGCCACAGCCCCTTCATTTCATATCTGAATTATAAATAAGCTCAATCCAATTAAAAATTCATAATAGCAATTGCTTATTTGTCTTTTGATGATAGTTTTTCTACAAGCACAAACTTACTTGTTATTTTGTTACCCTTATTTAATTCACTAAAATGTCTTTATGGTAACTAGGCATCAGATTTGCAGGGTATATGCAACCAAGAACAGGAAATGTTACACCCTCTAAGAAGTGTGGAAAATATTTTTTTTCTGTTGCACATAAACATGTTTTCATAATGGTTACTCATGTATTAATTGCTACAATTTCTTAGCTGTCCTATATGAGCCACTAGGAAAAACACTTCTAAACATGTTTGCTTCTTATAACCAACTCTGAGGGCACCGGTATAACCCTTATAACCCATATAACCAACTCTGCGCACCCATTATAGGGACAAGAATCCCGAGGTCAAGAGAGTTTGAGGTCACTCAGGGGTCCTCTTGCCATGTCCGTCTCAGGTCTTTGGGTCGGCCTTTTTGAAGGGCAGTCAGCACACCCTGCAGGGTCCACACTGATAGGATGTAGTATGTGGTTGTTCTGATCTATAGGACAACTGGCGGCTCCGCAAAAACCCCAAGTGTCAGGAACAGGTAATGCAGTCAGGGGCCCAGCACAGGCCTCCTCGCCTTGGCCCGTTCAGCAGTAGGGGTTCGTCCATTAACACTACGAAGGACTTCGTTAAGCCCCTGTCATTTCCTTTCTTGTCTTTGTGTTCAGTTTTTATTGTTTTATGAGCGCATGTTTGCAGCACACAGTGACTACTCCTCGTGGGGAGCTGGTGCCTGACATCACACATCTCGGTTCTGTTTTCTTCCCCTCCTCTCCCTCTTCTCTTCTCCCCTGGTCCCCTCTCCCTCCGGAGGGAGCTCTGCTCACCACCCTGGAGTGCAGGGGTGAACTCCCAGGATCGCGCTGGATAACTCGGTCAAAACCCTGCCTTCCTTGCAAAGCCTCTGGGAGTTCAATGACTATACTTAAGGTTCCTAAAATAGTCCACGCACTGGAGCATCCCTCACCAGGACAGGGGTGGGTTCCAGACGCCCCGCTCCTCGGTGCCCCCGACCCCTTCTGCTCCTGCTCCTGCTCTCGCGCCCCAGCCCTGGTGGGCTCCAGGCTCCAGGCGCCACAGGCTCGGGTCCAGACGCTCGGCTGCGCGGACAAAGCGCCGCGGCCTCGTCCCGGGACAGCGGCGTGGGCACAAAGGCGAGGGCCGCGGAGACCCCCGGGAGCCTGCACGCCGCATGAAGGTCCTCTGAGCCCCGCCCGCCGCTCGGGTGGTCCCTCCCGGCCCAGCGCCTCAGCCCCAGCCCGCGCCCCTGGGTGCGGCCGCGGTGGGGACGGCGCGCGGCGGGACCAGGAGCCCAGAGTCCGGGCTGGGCAGGGCGGGTCCTCGTCCTACGCAGCAGCCGGGCGGGCGCAGGGCCGCGCGGAGCCGGGAGCGCGGGGAACAAAGAGGACCGCGGGTGCCTCGCTGCGCCCCGGGCGCGCAGGTCGCGGCGGGCAGGGCCGGCAAGGCGCGTCCCCGCCGGTGACACCGCTCCCGTGCCCCGCGGCAGCCCCAGGCGCCGGGCGGATGGCGCCAGGGAAAAGCAGCCTGCCTCAGCGGACAGCGCCGCCCCTCGCATTCCGGCCGGACGGAGCTGGAGCCGCGGGCAACGCCGGAGCGGGGACGCGGGACGCGGGGACGCGGACGACTCCGGCGCGGGCGCGCGCCTGGTAAGCGGGGTGCGGGGCGGGGAGGCCAGGCCGGGCGGGGCGGAGCCGGAGCGGGATCCACGGCGGCCGGGGGGGGGCGGCTCCTGCCCGCCTTGCGCCTTGCACCGCGGCCCCGCGGACTCCGCGGCCAGCACGACCACGCGGCGCGCGGCGTTAGCGCGGACCCGCCGGCCGAGGCCGCGCCCGGGAGGGCACCGGAGGCCCAGGAGCCGCGCTCGCCGGGAGCCCGCGGCGGCCGAAGCCCGGGGATCGGACCCTCGCCCGGGCCCGGCCCCAGCCTCGCAGAGACAGCGCGGGACGTCGCGGGAGTGCGGGGCGCGTGGCCGAGCTGCGATGTGACGCGCACGCCCCGGCGCCCCGCCCGCGTCCCGCACCGCGGAGCTCCTGGCTGGAGCGCAGCGCGGCGGGGAGCAGGTTGGTGCGCGGGGCGCGGGGGCGGCTCTGTCCCGGCGCTGGAGGGCCGAGGGCACGTGGCGAGAGCGGACGCGCAGGGGAGAGGGGCACGGGCCGACGCGGGGCGCGCGCCCTGGCGGGGACCTGCCCCGCTCTGTAACGGTGCTAAGTTACGGTATTGGGTCTGGCTGGAGAAGGGAGTGGGCTCCTCCCCGGCCCGCACTCCTGTGAAACTGCACGCGCCGCCAGCGCGAAGTGCTTTCTGTTGGCATCATGTCCTCTGTAACCACAGTGTGGGGCCGGGAGCGATCTTAGGGATCCGAAAGCGCCTGTGGGGCTCACGCCCTCGGCGGGGTCCGTGCTCCGCGTGGGGTTTGCTTGCTTCCAGTTGTGCTCAGGGTGGCTTTGGGTGCGTTCCTTTGGGCGCTGAAGGAGCCTTGGGTCTCTGTCGGGTGGAGGGCTCTGGTGCTCAGGAGGAAGCGAAGTTCCACTCTGGCTCCTGCCAGAGATGAAGAGCTGTGTTTGGAGGAGCTGTGCTTTCCAGGAATTGAAATGAGACTTTTTGTGATGGCTTCGAGTCGCTCCTACATTGGTCTTGTCAGGCAGAACTTTAAAACTGCTTGGTAATCTGCAAAGCACTTTGTGGGTGGGGGCAGTACTGCTCAGTAGGGTTTTTACAAACTTGTTTTCATTGGTGCTGAAAATTCGGCGAGCGGTGAACCGTATTTGATGAAATCTTTTTGTCCAGGGCCACGGGGCATCTCACTGTCGAGAGGATTCCGGTCCTTCAGGACCACTGCTCCCTGGGGTGAGGGAATCTCGGGCGGGCTTGCATTCATTCTGTGCCCAGAGTATTTTCTGCACATTTATAAAGCCTGAAGAGTAACTTGATAGGTATTTCTTTTTAAATTCCGATCGGCATTTTTTTAAAACCATTTTGAAACTTGAAGTATGACTGAGGAAGGATTTCAATAAAAGAAAGAACCATGTGTGTCTCTGTGCCAATTTAGGAAAATGATGTGCGGCCTCGAATCTGCATTTACCCTTTCTTCTTCCGTCATTCTTTTCTGGAACTGACAAGCAACATTTCTACAGCAGGAGAGGCTTGTGTTTTGTACTCGTGCACAGAGAAACAGCGAGCAACAGTGCCCGAGTGTTGTGGCCACAGTGAAGAAAAACCTCGTGAGTGAATTGCCTTGAATTTCACCGCAGCGGAGAAAAGGAGTCAGACACTCCAGGACACAGTGTCCAGTTGTCCGCAGCCAGTGACTGCAACCTTAGCATCGGGCCTTTTTGCTCGAGGCAGTAGCTTGAAGCTACCAGACTTCTGAGCTCAATCTCTTGTAGAGATTTGGATGTGCGCTTCAGCTCTTAGTAAATTCTGAGGTCCACAGTTCAGACTACAGGACGCACTGTGGAGGGAGAGAGTTCAGAGCAAAGACCAGCGTTTGGCGAATTTACTACACAGTGGACAGACTCCGGGAAGCAAATTTGCAGAATTGAAGATACTTAAACTGAAGACTCAGGGCAGAGACAATTCAACATTTGAACAACTGTGAATGCTTTATATGCGGAAAGGCAATCGGCTGGCTCAGCTGCTGAGGGGTAGAAGGCAAAGGCTGACCAGTGAAAATCAAGTTCAGTCTATGAGTTGTCAGTTCAGCCAGGAAAGTGGTAAGTACAGAGGGACTACAGAGAATTCCTGCGTGTTGTTTTTTCTGAGTTTCTCCTCATTCAGAGATGATTGACGTGTGTAGGTCTCGACTATGTTGCTTATATTAACTGAAAACTTATCCTACTCTGGAATTTATTCCAGCATTTCTCACTTGCTTAAACTGTTCCTGAAATGACGTTCCGTTTCCTAGGCGTCTGCAGCTTCTGTTTAGGTAAATAAATCTCCCCAAACTTGGAGACGTTTTTTCCACTGGAAAACTCTTCATTAATTTGCAAATTATCTGCCTCATGCGTAAGGCTCTGAATAAACATATCTTATGTATGATAATAGGATCGGCCTTGTTTTGAAGGTGAGTTTTCTCTTTAAGTATGCTAAATTGCATTATTCCTAATTGATCATGTTTTTCCTCCTTGTAAATATTTTGTGATATGATCTTAAAATTGTAATTGCTTAAATTAAATTAAGTCTTTATCAGCTTGCTTACATGTCTAAAAGAAACAGGTACTGCCCTCCTGGTAAGTGTATGTTAAATTTTGATTTTTTTTAGGCATTGAAAACTGAAAGCTCATCCTTTTAAAACGAACTATGGCATGAAATTCTGAAACAAGCATCAAAGAAATAACTACATAGAATCAAATGCTAATTTTGGTATCAGGGAGTGCAGGTGTGCATTTACACAGAAACCCCCAACCTTTTTAGCACCAACTGTTGCTGTAGCAGCCAAGGGCAGAGGGGGCCATGAAATGTCCAGCTGCTGCTAGCGGATCCTCCTCTTCCAGGCTCATCAAACCACCCGCCACTTTTCTAAAAGTCCTCTCTTTTGTGTATCCTATGAGATATTTGCTTGTAAACATCTCTAGGTGTGCAGTGCAGACACTGGGGCAGAGGCATGGGGGAGAGCTGGATTCTTAGTGCCGCTTACCCAGTGGAAATGTATTCTTGTGAAATTCCCAGCATCCCTCAAATAGAAAGCGAGGAGATACAATTCAGAATGTGCACTTCAGACCTACTTAGGCCGAATGTGAAATGCATTGCAAGGACCTGAGGCCAGAGCCAAAGTCCTCCGGCTTTTCAGGAGTGGGTAACCCGGTCTAGCAGCAACCCCGGTCTTTGGTGAGGGCTGGGCCTCAGCGCCGCTTGGCGCTGTCCTCACCACAGTACCTAGTGCTACCAGTTTGACTTTGTGCATACAAATGACAGAGGTCCGCAGCCCACTCTGGGAATTCTGTCTTCAGGGCACTGTTCTGTGCCCTGTTGGCCTCTGCTGCCCCCTGTGGTCGGCTTCAGGAAAGAAGTCCAAATTCAAGGCACACCCAGCTCTGCAAAGCTGGTGTCAGAGCTCAGTTTGCAGGCTTGCGCAGGACTTTCCGGGAGAAGAAAGAGGCCAGAAGAACAGGTGGCCATGTCCCTGCGGCAGGCTTCCCACCAAGAGGCCTGGTCTCCGCGGAGCTCATTTCCAGGCCTGTCAAAGGAAGGCTCAAGCTGAATCCTCCCTAGGTGACTCCAGGGCTGGGGCTCCCAGGACCGACAATTTTATGCTGGGGCGCAGTGGAGAGTTAATTCCCTCGCAGGTCCAGGCGAGAGTAGCAATTCCAAGAATAATGATAGCAGCTGATTTGCAAGGGTTCCGCACCACACCCTGCATTTGTTCACACAGGTCACAGTACACCTTAGCCGCTGCGCTGGGAGGTGCAGCTGTACCCACTGGACACGCGAGAAGGCTCTGCTGGGCTGCACACCTGACTCTGGGTGTGCAGAGCCCAAGCTGGTAGGCTGCGATCTCCCCAGCCAGGAACAGGGCCTGCTCCTGCTGCCCATCACTGTGCCTGGCTACCCCCCAGCGGGGACAGAGCTGTTTCCTGCCATCTGGCTAAGGCTGAGCTGGCTGGGTGGGGGCACTGTGCACAGACGAGGGGACAGGGGAGCCCAGGATTCAGAAGCCTGTCATGAGGGGCCTGCCCGAAGAGCAGCGCTTGTCCTGGAGCTGTGAAAGTGGACCATGAAATTTGGAATATCTAGGCAGTCAGTATCAGAATGAAATTCTGGCCGATATAAAAGGTGTCAGCTCAGGTGAAATTCCCAAGGAAAAACTGAGGCTAAGACTGGAGAAAATTACCCACCTGCTTTGAGTTATTGGGCTGGTGGGGAGAGCAGGCTCAGAAGTAGTCTCTTGGGATATTTAGAAATATATTGGTTGAGGAATTGGAGAACACACTGTAAAGAAAAACCCTGAAATCATGATTATAAGCCAGCGTTTTCAGAAGTTTATAATTCACACATTAAGTTCTATTCTGCACTGCCCCTGGTTTTTGAGCCTGAGAGGAAAATGGTTTATTAAATTTCAAACAATTGGTTTTTCTGTGTTCAAATTACACAAATTTTTCAAGTAGAGGTTTTTCCATGTAGGTAATTGTGGTTTCTAAAATGACTTAGCTTTAAATTAAATTCAGTAAAGGGTAAATCTCTTAGATAATCCAATAGCTTTCATTATTCAGAAGCAAATTTGAGAAACCACTTCCTTGGAAGGCCAAGGATGACTTCTGAAATACCAGTGTAGTGCTGGGGGCAAAAACCTGTATTTCTATCACTGATCATGCACAGGTCCCCAAAGTACAGGTAATTCCAGATTTGTTTACTTTGGTAACCCATCACACATGGAACTGTAAGTGTGTGATAGATTTGTTTTCACAGTTAGCAGAGGGATCTTGCTATGTTAATTACGTCTTGAAGTTGGTAAGATACATCCTGGTAGCAATCTCCATAAGGAAAAGAGGACTGCGCTTGAATGATGCACACAGTGACACAAGGTGACAAGTGACTGAGCCCCTGCCTCGCTTTATCCCCATGTCAGCAGTTCAGGGGACTCACAGCTGTGGAGTAGCCGGAGCAGATGAGAGCCCCTCCCTGGGATACTGCATGACTCCTGTCACATGCTCCAGATTATGTGTGGCTTGTGGGAAGTTGACAGATCTGTCAAGTGTCCAACTTAACATAATTTCTTATAAATAGGTTGTAGATGAAAATACAACCTTTCCACTGTTTTCATGTGTGCAAATGTACAGTGTGCACATCTGTAAATAGTCTTCCTAATAAATGGCATCCTCCAAGTGACTTTGGAGGCAGCAGAAGTTCGGCCTGAGACATCTAACCTACTCCTCAGAGGGCCCAGCAAGAAAGGGGGTCCAGCTTGGGAGAGGCTGGGCTCCTGCTCACATGGTAGATGTTCACCAGGATGAAAGATGCTGACCTCTTTGGTTCACTTCAGCATGAAGCTGACCAAGCAGGCAGGTGATTGGTCTCTCCCTGGAAAGCAGATTACTACATTAAGTTGTTCCAAACATAGCATCGTCTAGTTCCTGCAGACAGTAGGTTAAAGAATTTGAACCATAAGCTAAGAGTTTTATTTTTCAAATATATTATACTCTCTAACCCTCAAGGGAATTTTTGAATACAGTAATTTATGAATAAATGGCAAGAAGACAAGTACATTTTATTTTAAAGTGTATCAATGTAAATGTATATAACACATACCAAGTCTGCATGGAGAGCTGTAATTTCATTTGCCAAAGGGCAGCCCTAAGCTGCCACCTTGAGTCATAGCATAGTGAAAGATATTCTGTTCTATGTTCAGTTAGTAAATGGAAGACTTGAGCTAGTTAAATAATTTGCCTGATAGAATATAGTAGCTTCAGTATCTGTGAATTCCCTGACCACTCAATGGGCTGTGGATTGGAAATATTTGAAAGAAACCGTGCTGGTAACTGAATGGGTACAGACTTTTCCCTTGTCACCATTTTCCAGAGAATACAACTGTCATAGCTATTGTGCACCAGCCCTCAGCGAAGCAGGACAGCGCAGCGAGTGTCCCAGATGCTTCCGCACAGGTGCAGGTGTCACACAGGCTTGGAGTGGAGTCCACACCGCTGTGTTGGGGGACTTGAGCATCTGCAGAGTTTGGTATCCACGGAGGTCCTGGGACCCACTCCCTCCTGATCCCAAGGGCAGAACACACTTGGTGCTTTAGAATAGCATTCAGGAGGTGTGGTTACTTGGGCTGCTCCATCATCATTTGAGGCAGGAGAGGGTGAAGCACTGACTTCCTGCAGGAAAGTATCTGTGAGGTGCGCTTCAAATCAAGGTGATGTTTGCAGAAGTGGCCTCTGAGCACTTCTCCTTGTACCTCACCTGCTCTATGCCCACCCCACTTTGTCTTAACTGCACCCTGGGAATATTGTGCCCCTGTCTGCTCCTTACACGGAAAACGTTGTTTCTGGCTTGGAATATTGCCAGTGTTGCCTCATGACTGCTAAGCCTAGTATTAGATGTAAAACCAGAATCAAAGAGAAGAAAAGCTTCGAACGGGGTATCATAATGTGCCTTTGAAGGGGCAGCTAGAGGCGACTTGGACCTCATGGCGGGGATGGCCCAATGTGACCTGGGCCCTGGGCAGGCTGCTCACTCAACTTCCCTTGCGCCTCCTCATTGCTCAAGTTGAGCCTGTCTTGTACTTTGCAAGGCAGGAGTGGAGAATGGCAGGTGAGCTTATGCTGACCAGGCAGAAGAAGTGGTCTGCACATGTGATCTGGGGCTTCCATGTCCAGGGGTGCCTGCGAGCAGCCCCTCAGTGTTCCGTGTGATGGTCCCACACACAGGGGGAGCCCGGGATGCACACACCAGGCCCTGCACAGCCAGGGAACAGGAGCTAGTTTCCAGCCTGTTCTGAAAGTGCTGCCTGCTGAGATGAAGGTGTCTGCACTGCAGAATCTACTTCCCGGGGTCTTCATCTACTGTGAATCAGTTTGTGCAGGTTGTGTAGAGTGACAGGAGAGTATAGGTACAGGACTCTAGTGGGAAGATCATGGAGTGCTTTTGTTTTCTTGCTTTACATTTTAAAAACATGTATTCAAATATAAAACAAGGATTGACCTTCTCGGCAAGTATTTAAAAACTTGCCTTATCCAGGTAGTTGCTAAGCAAGTTTGTTTGCAGACCTGAGGTAAAACCCCATTAGCTTTTCCTTGATATGACACAATCCCCCGGGAAAATCAACAGAGGAGGAGACACTTCTTTGCACTTGTGGCTGGGAGGCTTCTGTCTGCACTTCACACTCCCTGGCATTCAAGATGAGGTGAGGCAGAAACAGGCGCAGCATATGGCAGAGCAGAGCTGCTCACCTGGAAAGGTCCAGGGAACCCAGTGTAGCCCCAGAGACAAGTCTCTGTGGCACACGCTCTTCAGCGAGGCCCCACTCCCAACCTTCCATCCCACTAAATATCACCCACACGTGAACCATCAGTGGATTAACTGTGGTTAATAAGCCAATCACCTCCAAAGGCCCAGCTCTGAACACAGGAGACTTCCAGGGTCATTTAGACCCAGGCCTTCCCGAGCAGTTTGGCATGTTCAACTGCATTTTCCCAAGTGACACTTCCTTCATCCGCAATATGGTCTTGAGAAGGGCAAGAAACAGTGGCCGAGTCCAGATCCCCACTGCCTGTGACAGTAGAACTGGAGACAGCTGTGAAGTCTGAGACGTTCACAACCTCGGAGGACAGGGAATGCCAGGCTACCGGTCAGGGATGACCTTGAATGACCTGGGATGGCACTCACAGGCAGCCTGTCCTTCAATGTAGGGGCAGGGGGACAGTTCCAGGAACCTCCAGCCACTCACGGTCTCTCCCATCTGCAGGCAGCAGAATCCACCCATGCTCAGTCCCTTGCACAAAACAGTGTAGCGTCTGTAGAGAACCTGTGTGCATCTGCCCGTGCACTTGAATCATCCCTGGGCTCCTTGTAAGACTTTGCACAGTGGCAACTGTAAATAGATCATACATTGTATGATTTGGGAATTAATGGCAAGGAAAGGATCTTTACATTTTCAATACAGATACAACTTTCTTTTCTTCATGTTTTCATTTTGTGGTTGGTTGAATCACAGAATGATTACATGCCGATTACATACATTTGTCTATGTACCTTGTATGTGTATCTATGTAATGAATATGGTTACATATATACATACATACACGAGGTGTGATCAGACATATGGTGAATGTTTAAATACAAAATTTTGAAAGTGCATTTTGGTGGGAGATACGTTGTCATGAATCTTCCACAAAATACCCTCACTTGGAACACACTTCCCCCATCTTTCTTGCCAGCGTTTAGCAGAGTAGAACCGATTACTCTTGTGCCCCTTGTGTTCATTAAAGTTCAAGTGATGACAAAACCTCATTTAGCACTTCGTGAAAATGAAGGCAAAGTTAACGAAGAGCAAGGGGCCTGCTTGGGCAGTGAGGTGGAAGAGTTCTGCACCCGCTCACTGTGGAGACTCAACTCCAGCCTGGATGTCCTCAGAGCTCAGTCTTGCCATCTACTGAGAGCTGTAGATCAATTTTCCTTTCCACTGACAGCAACTACAAGATCAAAAATAATTTTTAAAACTTGCTCCAAAATCTAGTATATGATGCTTTCAATCTTGAAGATGTACTTTAATAATCTGAGAAAAACACATTATTAAAAGGAATTTTGTTTTCCTATGGGAATATAATGTCATTGAGTAGCCTGAGCCATTTGCCGCTGCAGGTGGAGTCTGTAGATGAGAAGCTCTAAGAGCCTTTTTACGACACAGTCGGGCTTGCTTAGAGATGTAGAGGAAGCAGCTCATGGAAGAGCTCGGTGTGGCATGGAAGGTTAGGGTCAGCAGAGTTCCCTGGCATTTTAGTAAAGCTACATTGCCACTTGGAAATGAATAAAAGTCTACCAAGTCCCATAACCCTGTCAGCTACCTGGCTGGAGTGTCCCAACCAGCTTGGCAAGATGTTTCCACACCCCTGAAGACTCAGGTTCAACAGAACATGAAGAAAGGTTAAAGGAAATGCCAGAACTTAGTAGAAGGGAAGAGGGCAAGAACTAGGCATGTATTAAAGATGTGAGGGAGTAACGGGAGATCGTTCCATTGAGATCAGCTGTGCTCAGGTGATGGTGGATAAATTCAGGATTTCCTAAAGCCCCAGGGCTGACTTCCCTTTGTAGCCAGATGCAAAGGGTGGCATGTGGCATGGAGCAGCCCTCCTGGCACCTGCACTGGCGCACAGGGCTCTCCTTTGGTCTCCAGCAGCCACCGCACCTGCCTCCTGCAACACACCCTAGGCAGACGCTGTTCACATGGTGGGAAATGAGTCACTGTGCCTCTGTCCTGAGTGTCTTCACAGACAGAGATGGGGACATTTAGTTTCTGGAGGGCAGTGTGTTTCCTGGGCTTTCACCTGCAGCATTTATCATTTCCTGTAAGGAAAACCCCGAATGGAAGTCCTCCTGGTTTGTACAAAAAGGAAGATTTTATACCAGGACCCCCTTTTATGCTGGTCTGCATCCGGGCTTTTCAAGAGTTTTGTCTGTTTGTGTGACTTGCACATGCTTCTCGGGCACAGTGTGCCCGTCTGACACCTGTGTCATGACCAAAGCAGATAGTTAGCATGTCCGTCTCCTACACCTGTGTCATTTCCCAACCGGGCCCCTCACCGTGGCAGAGTCCTGAGCTCCCCCAGGACCTGCCTTCCTCTAGAGATGCCTCAGCTTCCCCGATCACACACAGGCCACTCCGTCATCTTCAGAGCATCCTGTGCTTCTCAATTAGGTGGCAGCCATGGTCTCCACTGTCCCACTCCCTCAGCCACCATCCGGCTTCTCTGACAGACAGTAGCTATGAGCTTCATTATTTCCCACTCCCTCCCTCCAGCCCTCACCACTTCCTGTTCTCTTTCCAGCAAACCTTCCCTGGCACACACAGCACACACACACACACACACAGGTACAGAGAGACACACAGACACACATATAGACATAGACACACACACAGAGACACACACAGACGTAGACACACACGAACACACAGACACACACAGAGACACACACAGACATAGACACACAGATGCACACACACAGAGACACACACAGACATACACACAGACATAGACACACACACAGGTACACACACAGACACCGACACATACACAGAGATACACAGGCGCATAGACACACACACACAGATACACACACAGACATAGACATACACACACAGATACACAGACACACAGACATACACACACACACACACACAGACATAGACACTCACAGACACACGGACAGAGACAGGCATACACACATGTGCACGCTCAGCCAGACGCACACGGGCGTGTGCACACCGTTCCCAGTGCCCCCAGCCTGGCTCTCTGCCTTGTCCTTGTCTCCTCCCCTATCTCCTGGGAAGCCCCCGCCCAGGCTAGGTATGGAGATCAGCGGTGCTTCGTGGGTGTCGGCTGAGTGGTGGACCTGAGGCTCCGTGACCCTGTCCACATCCTGCACAGGAAGGCAAGCAGGCGGCAGGTCTCCTCTGTCTCAGCTGCATCTCCGTGACTCTGCTGGCAGATTCCTGCCCCTGCCTGTACACGAACATCCCGGGACCTGGGCACAGCCGGGCTCTGTCCTTCCTCTCTGAAGTGACCAAAGCGAGGCAGCTGGTCCCTTAGAAAAGTCTGTTCACTAGCAATGGCAGGAAGTCAGCCTTAAGCCATTCAAACCTCTAATTTGTGCAACACTTGTGAGTCTCATGGAGAAAACCCAAATGCGCGCTTCTTTTACAATCACTACAGATGGTGGGAGTGCTCTGCCCCTCCCTTCATTAAAGAACCCAACATGGATGGACAGGTGTAATCGGTAAACAACTAGTGTATACGTGGGGTGGGATCTGTGTGCAGAGAATTCACAAAAGTGCATTGTCTCAGATTCATAAACTCTGCGTTGAAGCCTATCAAATTTAGGATTGTACAGTACAGGCACCTGGCAAGATTACAAGGCAGCTTTGGTGGAAACAGGCTCTGTGTGTTGTTTCGTTATGGGGCTGTGGTTTTCCAACTTGAGCGCATGTTGTCTGTGAATGGCTCTTAGAATTTGGAAAAGCTCTGCTGGACAGAACAAGAGCCTGGTATTCCTGCAGAGTGACACATGTGCGACCCTGCCTGGCCCAACAGCTGCAGATGGGAAGGGGCACTGCCCCCTCCGCCCGGGCTCCTGCAGGAACCACACGCTGGGGACACATAGCCGGCACACAGTTGGGACCCTGGGGCTCAGGGGCTCTGAGGACTCCCAGCGTCTCCTCGCTCTCGTCTCGGAGGTGGGACTCTGGAGGCCATAGACTTGGCCCCAAATCCTCAGTGCTCTGCACTGTACATTTCTCTCCTGAAGGCTTGGTTTGCTCTTTTTTTTTTTAAGTTTTGCCATCTTCTTAAAGCACAAGTCAGGGCTGAGGGCACAGCTGGGGCACATTGGTTATGAAGGACTCTTCCCTCACTGTGCGTCCAGACCAGGGTAGTAGTTCAAACGCCACCGGCAGCTGGTTAGGGACCCTGGATGCCACAGAGCCGCAGGACTTATTCCAAAGTACAGCAGGCAGAATTTGAAGCAGATTAGGCAGAGGAGCCATGCCCTGTGCATTAGAGGCTGGGGAGGCCTGGGTGTCCGGAGAGAAGGGCCAGACACATGCCATGGGGGTCATTTCCAGCCATGCCCACAGTCACCTGCGGGGGATTACAGTGACTTTTTGTGTGCTGACCTTCTACAGTGGCCTGTGTATGGCACAGGCAGGGCCATCTGGTGATCCCATGCTGCTGGCCTATGCCTGGTTTCAGCGGTGTAGATCTGCCAGCCCAGACTCAGCACCAGGTGGGGACCCTCTGCGTGAGGCTCCCAAGCTTGCTGGATGTGCTATTCAGAATACACATTAAAATGTCAAAGACGTGTTTTTAAAGACCTTAGAGGCCCGGCTTGCTTTTACTGGGCCTGGCCCTGCCCTGCCTGCTGGCTTCTGTGCCCTTTTCTTTGGCTGTTACCATTCACAAGGTTTGTGACTGCTCAGAATGTGGGAGCCATGTGGGCAGGGTCACCCTCCTGGACCCCCGAGGTATGTGCGCCCCATGGGAAACCTGACTGCCGGCGCGGTTTCCAAAACCCGCCAGCTCCGGAGCGAACTTGGCCTGGACACGGCCAGCGTTTTATTTATTGAATTTTCCCCAACTGCTTTAGGCTCCATGAAAAGGTTGACTCAGGCAGTAAAAGTAAACACAATTTTGTGGCTTCCTAGAAAACTGGTAATAAATAACATGGATGTGACAAGAAGGCCTGGGTTTGCTTGTGGAAATCCGTGGCTGTTGAGGCAGTGGGGAAAACCTACATCTCAGGTTCCTTCATGGTTGCTGTGTGTGTGCCCGTAATGCCCAGACAAGTGCCTTTGTCTTTCTGGAAGAAGGGAGCGTCCTGCTGGCTGCACATGAATCTGCTCCATCTCCTGTTCTGCTGAGGGCCAGGCGGGAAGCTCAGAGCAAGGCTGTCCAGCAGCTGCAGTGTGCCTCGCTGGGCCCTACCACACCTGGCACAGGGAAGTGGGAGGTCTCATGTACCCTGCAGCCCTTGCTCACAGTCTCCGTGGGGAGAGGAAGTCAGCCCTCAGGACTGAACATCAGAGTATGAATGTGGGAGAGGCAAGGTCTGCCAGCCTGGGCAGCTTCAGTCCTCCTGTGGGACGCGCCTGTTTGGAAGGCACCCACCCTGGCCCAGGGAGAGGTCAGTGGGGACCCTGCTGCCTTTGTTGGCCTCGCATTGATCCTGAGCCCGTGCACTGTGCATGTTCTGCTTGTTAGCCCCCAAGCCCCTCCAACTCTGTCCCTCAGAGCTCCTAAGACTGAGAAGCCTGGCTAACCCACCCTTTCTATCCTCTGGGCCAGGAAACCCCTTCCTTAGATTTCTGACGAGTAAAGGAAGCTTCTGTTTCCAATATAACAGCTTTGTGCCTGGTACTCTATCTTCCTGCTGACTTACTGCAGAGCCCAGTGGCCCTCCTTTAATGAATTACAAATTTAATAAGTGTTGGGTTTCTTTTAAAAAGGTGCACTCCTAGATTCCGCTCTCCACCCCCCATGAACACATTCTGGGGTGGGGATGAGGAGAGGCACATGCGGAGGTCGGAGGACAGGGCGGGCTGGCTTGCTGCATTTGTCTGTGACATACCCCCATCCCAAACTGCCTGGGAGTTCGGTAACCATTTTGATACTGGATCTCCCCTTTGCCTTCTTTGATTTCCAGTCTGCACACCTCTGCTCTGCCGCTCTCCGATTCCACAGCGGGGACTGGAGCAGGATCCGCCACCCTGCGGAGGAGAGGCTTCTGGGCAGGCATCTCTGCTCAGGGACTTGTACACAGATATTTGGCTTATTATGGCCAGTCCTAAAAATTTATGGCCTGTGAAAAGTTTATTTTCTGTGTAACTGCGGTCAGAAATGGACACCTCCTCTGAAATCCACGTGTCACTGAGTTGCAGTCTGGAAGCACCATGTAAACTGTGGAGGGAAGCCCTGCGTCAGGGCTCCTACCTGGGGCTTCGGGAGAGAGGCGACTCTGCAGAGCGCAGACTCGGCCTGGCCCCAGGGTAGCACCTCAGGAACATGCTGTGTGCTGCTCTTGTTTTTCTCCTTGATCATCTTCTGCGCCTTCACGTTCTTTCAACTCTAATTCTAATTCCCTCCTCTTCCTCCTCCTGCTCCTCCCCTCCCTCCTCCTCTTCCTTTTCCTCTTCATCATCTTTTTCTAATTCTTCTTGGTTTTTATTTTGTGCTCTATTTTTCTTCTAAGGGAACACACACTCACAAATTAACCATACTATAAGCTTTGAATTCTACAAAAGTTAAGCAAATGATCTGGTTCTTTGTGATGCCCGGCCTTTCAGGGACTGGAGGGCTGCCCTTGTCCCCGGAGCACAGCGGGTCGTGGCAGAGGTGGGCTCCCCTGCATGTCGAACTCCGATCTGGGCTCTTGCTTTAGCAGCCTAGGAAAAGCCACGTGCATCTCTGTCACTCTGCTGTGCTCTTGCCTGCTGTTCCCTTGCAGAATGCCTGCACTTTGAAGGGACTCCTGGTTGTTGTAACTTATAATCTGGGCAGTGGTTTGGAGGAGCAGCAGGGAAGAGCAGAAAACATTTGGGGGTAGAAGTTCCCTGACCAAGGGCGCCCTGCACTCAAGCAGTAATCATCTCTGTGCCCATGCCCTGTGGCACTGCTCTACTGTCCCACAAAACCTTTGAATTCAGTTCCAGGCTTGACTTCTCTGTTTCTGTCTTTTGCGCATCAGTGCAAGTGAGAGGGCGTGTGACCGAGTTTAGGAGCAAAGTTGCTCTGCCCCTACTGCATGGCTGACACACGCGTGTCCTTCCTTCTTTCGGTCAGGGGAAGCCCACGCAGGGACTGACTTTGTGGTCCACACCTGCTTCCCACCCCAGCCTTCCCCTTGGCTGAGTGATGGGCAGGGCGGCTGCTGTGTGTCCCTGTCTTTGGGGCCGTGGTCCCTGAGAAGGGAAATCAGGGAGGACAGGCAGGGGCCGCAGTCTGAGGTGCTTCTCTGAGCGCAGTGGTTCTCTCCAGGCTGTCGCAGAAAGCATGGCCACACAGGCACATTTGGCCACACAGGTCTGTAAGCAGGGTGGCCTGAGCAGCTTCCTGTGGGTCACGTGACTGGAGACCTAGCATGCAGACACCTATGCTGCACATAGGGCACACACACCTGCTGCGCTCACACATGTGTGTCTTCCCATCCAGCTCCACACCTAGAGCACCAGGGCTGTGGCTACGTCAGCTTCGCAGCCCTTGGAGCCACAGGTCCTGTCGTGAAGCCGAGGCGAGAGACATCTGCTGCAGTCTGTGCTCCTGTGCTCCCTGTCCGCCACGCAGCACCATGCTGGCTGTGGAGAAGGCTTTCCTGGAGTTAATTCCTGTTGCTCCCACTGCCGAGCGCTTCGTCAAGCTGGCTGGCTGCATCTTGGTGCAGACAGCCTAATGCAGATGCAAGTCAGAGTCATTAAATGTCACTTCTGGAACACAGCAGGCTACAGGAGAGATTTTATAAGTCACAAATATGTTTTATTATCTCTTTTGAAATGAGTCAGTGTCTGAACAACTGAGTAAGTAGATAAAATGTGGTGCCTCTGAGGTTTTGAAGAACAAAGCCATTTTCTGAAATGACAGTGCTGGGTTCCAGCCCCGCATACCAAACTGCAGGCAGTTGGTTGTCCTACCTTGTGCCTCAGCTTCCCTGTCTGAAGAGAGTGTCCTACGTGTGAAGGGGATTCTGGAAACTGTCGTGTCCTGGCGTAATGCCTTCCACCTGGCGGGGAGCTCAAGTATGATGAAGTAGACATGTGCAGGAAGGCCGAGAAGGACAGACTCGGCACCATGAGTCCCTTGTATTATTTCCACCTTGCTGGGTGCAGTGCTGACCATGCATTAGGGCTGTATGGCTTCCCATCCTTACAGACAGGGTTTAGCCAGAGGAGCCCTGTAGCTTGTACAGATGCGCACTATTTGGCAGCCACGTTCCCCTGCACAAACTCCAAGCTCAGGCTCTCTGCATGTGCTTCAAGGGTCCACATCAATAAAGCTCTATAGGTACACGGAATGGGCTGGAATTAATAATCCTCTGCAGCTGGAGTCTTCCTGGCAGAGTGAGATGGTGTAGCATGCTGGCGCTGGCTCATGGCTTTTCAGGACTTTTACGATCCAGTTATTAAATATGATTCAAAGCAAAGGTAGTAAATTTTCGGCACCCATCACTAATGATTTTCTTTCACTTTGCCGTTGACTCTGCCCCTGGGGTTGTTTATGTGCAGTGCGTCCCTGTGGTATACGCTGTACTCATCAGTGAGCTTGTGTCCATCTCTTCCCAACTCCGCCCAGTGACATCGCACTGGGGCTTGAAACTGGCAGTGATGGGGATGTTTACACCACAGCATGGGCAGAGGCTGGCATGCAGGGACCTTCCACACTCCCCCTCCTAGGAGACAGTTGCACACTATTGATCACCATGCTACACAGCAGGCAGCACACATGGTGGGGAAAGGGTGGGGAAGGTCCTTCCAGAGGGTTTAGTACAGGACATGACTGCTGTGGGCCATCACTGAACACCTCAGAGAATGTGAAAGGAAGGAGGAGAAACGTGCTGTGAGCCTCAGTGGCTAGCAGTACTTGAATTGCTTTTTGCCCAAAGCCCAGTTGAGATCCTCCTACAGGTGGGCAAAGCTGTGATGTTACTCCATCCTCCAGCTGAGGAAACTGATCTGTGGTTTAATAAGTTGCCCAAGATGATGCATCAACCCATGAGAAACCAAAGGCTTACCTTGTAAATGCATTTGAGGCAGGTACTTGTGTCTCTTATGCATATCACTTTTGCCTTGTCTAATGGAAAGCTGAATGAATGCATTAGGATTGTTTTTTGTGGTGCTGCTGGGGGTCAAACCCAAGGCCTGGTGCATGCTAGGTGAGCACTCCCCACTGAACTCTGCCCCCAGCCCCAAAATGTGAGTGTACCCTTCAAGAGTGTTAAATGCTGTGATAAAGTCTTTGCAAGTATGATTAACAGGACGTTCATTCTTTCACCCATTTATTTCTGTACCTTGGAGATTGACAGTAAGATGTTCCAACCACTGGCCGTTCGAAGTTTTGTCTGGGGAGGAATAGTCAGATGTGAAGTGTAGAGCCAGCAGAGCTCAGGACAGGGGCAAGGGAGGTGGGAGAAAGTCTCTCAAGAAACAGTGTCTGCGGAAGCCTGGTGTGTGCTTGTCAGGGTGTGGTCTCCAGGTATGGAGGGCTGCAGGACAGGTGTGCATGGGCCTCAGTGCAGTCAGACAGGCATCCGTGGGTAGTTGGAGAATCCCAACCTGTGTGTTCAGTGCTGTTTCTGCTGGACGTGTGCCCTGCTGGGACACAGTGCTCATTTCTTCAGCTTCTTCTGGTTTCGTCCTGGCCAGCTTTGGCCCTGCCTGGACACCTATGGTGGGACAGGGGCTTGCTTCCAAGAGCCTGCACAGCCAGGCCCCAGCGCTGCAGCTCTGTTTTCTGGGCTAGGACCCTGGAAGGCACTCTTCAGCACATGGCTTAGAGATTCCCAGGAGCCGCAGCGTTTGCAGGATCCTATCTATGCTGAGTGTAATGGACACAAAACCAGACGCTCACAGTGCAAAAGAGGAGAGCTTTGACTCAGCTCACCATTTCTGGGAATTCCAGGGCAGGAGCATCATTACAGAAGGGCATGGGCGGTGGTGAGGCTCAGTTCCTGGCAGCCAGGAGCAGCACAGGTGGCAGCGCCAGGGAGGACAGCCAGGGAGCAGACACCAGGCCCATGGCCACATCCCACAGCCTGCTTTACTGAGCTGTAGTGCGCTGCTCAATCCAAGAAGGCACCCTTGCTCAATCCAAGAAGGCACCCAACAGGGATTCATGGTCACATAGGACACTGTTTCAGAGCTTCAGGGCCATCTTTTCCAGTACCAAGTAAGGACACATTGCTGATAACACCCCCAGCCCTGCCCTCCCCTTCTGGAGGCTCTGTGCTCTGCACAAGGAACCTTGAGGAGCTTGGCGTGGTTCTTCTCTACACTGGACAGGGCCAGGTGAACTCAGCGGTGGGAACATGATGGTGTGTCCCATGTGCTCTCCATGGTACTCAGAGCCCCACAGTAGTGCAGGTGCCAGGACCAGCCTCATAGACATTGTCCTTCAGATCATGGGGATCCACATGCCCCCAGGTAGTCCTAACTCCTTGGAAAGACTCTAAAGACTTTATGGGACCATGATTCCTGACTCCCGCTCCTTCTCAACTGCTGCGACTTCCTGTTTAGCTATAGAACTTTGAGCTTTGGTCACTGACTACATAATGACATGCTGGCCACCAGTAGGGGACACTTGTGACAGTGGCCTCATGAGATTAGTCACCTGGGGACAGTATAGTCATCGTGGTTGGTGTGAGCACCCTCTGTGAGGTTTGCACAGCCCTGGAATTGATGCGTCTCTTAGAGAACACACCCATCGCTGAGCGCTGCATGACTGTATTCCAGAAATGAAACACATGGTCTGATCCAGCTGTCACCAAGATGCCAGGGCACTCCCTGCAGGTGGAGCAGGGTTCTGTTGGTTTTAAGGATTTTCAAACCAGCAAGCAAGGTGATGCGTGTGTGTTGGAAATCTGTGTCTTCATTCTGCGTCTGCCTCACTGGCCCAGTAACCATGGTTCACTCCCTTCATCTCACCAGACCTGGGCTCCTCATCTGTGAGGGGAGAAAGTCAGAGTTCTCAGCCCACTTGACATACAACAGCCTCTGGGGAGAAAACCTCGCTGCCTAAGGCCAAGAAGATGTTCCCAGTGTAAGCAGTGACTGCCAATTCTGCTCCGTGTTCGTGTGCTTTAAGGCAGAATAGAAGTTCCTTCCCCTCTTTAGTCTTACGGCTTCAAATAGCTCAGTGCCTCAGTGTCTCCAGTGGTCATCCTCTTTTCTTGTTACCAGCATGCACTGCACTGCAGGCTGCACTGCCCTGACTCTGCCTTCTCTGTGTAGACAGCGTCCTCTCGCCCCCAGCCTGGTGCCTGAGTCTCCGAGCACAGCAAGACAGAGCCACATTCACCAAAGCCCACACTGCCCCATCGTTTTCATTTAGGACTGACTCTGTGTATCAAGACAGGACTAAAACTTCTACTCCAGCGAAAAAGGCAGCAAGCCAGAGGTGGCTTTTGGAAGCATGGGACATGGTATGCACTCACAGAGGTAGTGCGTGGGTTAACTTGAACCTCAAGTTCTGAGAGCTAGAATGCTTTTGGGCTATGGTTTCTTTTTCCTCTGAAATCAAAGTAATAACCCTACACTCTTCAGAAATGAATTCCAGAGGTAGATTTTCATCCAACTCATCTGACACTTTAAATAAATTTTCGGCTGATGAATTCAGTGTTTCTGTGATAGGCATCAGAAACATCTTCCTGTTTCAAAAGGCAGTCCAGGGAGTGTGTTTGTGCTATAGTTAATGCTATGTAAGGCTGTGCAATATAGCTGCTGCAAACATTTGTAGAGCAAAGCAAGAAAGGCTTTATTTAAATCTCGCCAAGAGCAGAAATAAAATGAGCAGAAGCACACTAGAGTGAGAGCAACATAAAGATTGGTGTCATACAATAAAAACCATGGTATGGCGGCAGTAGCATTTCCTTGAGCTGTGTGTTGCTCGCGAAATGATTACTGCTAACTTAACATCTGAGCGAGTGACTTACAAGAGAAGTCTGTTGCGTGAGCAAGTGTTGGGCGAGTGGCTTATTTTGTGCTGGGAAGCATCATCTATCAGCACAGATAGTAGATGCAGATACCTAATTATAATACCTTTGCATATTTACATGAGAGTGTAAAATATATGAACAGCTGCTTCAGTTAGTTATGAAATATTCTTAGCTGATGTGGACACCATGAAGACTAGCTATTTCTACTAAATTATGGGATCACAGAATATAAGAGTGTTACATCGTCTGCTTAATCCCTGTCATCTAGCACAATACCTGAGTATCTAACAGATGTTTAGTGTGCGTGTGTGTGTGTGTGTGTGTGTGTGTGTGTGTGTGTGTGTGTGTGCGCGCGCTCGTGGGCATGCACACACTTGCAAACTGAGTAATCTTTATTCAAAATCCTTGGAACCAGAAATCTTTCAGGTTTTTAGATTGTTCTGGATTTTGAAATATTTTCATGTACTGTCATGGCTTGTATCCAGAGGTCCCCCCAAAGCCTCATGCACTCATAGGTGGGGCTTGTGGAGCTGGCTGGATCTAGGGTGTGTGCATGTAGATTTGGGGTGTATGAGTATGGATTAAGGGTGTGGTAACAAAGTTAGTCCTCTGATTGGTTTAGCGTAGTTCTGGGTGTGGATACTGGGAAGGCTCACTGCTGTGGGTGGCACCATCCCATAGGCTGGTAGTCTGGATGGGATAAGAGCCCAGAGGCTTGTTGCTTGCTGCCTCAGGCCTGCTCTGCCATGGACCGCTCTCCTCCCCCACGCCGCCCTGCCTGGGAGCCAGACTGAAACCCCTGCTTGTGAGCCACGAGAAATCTTTCCTCCTTTAACTTGTGAGTGTCCCAGCAACGACAAAGTAACTAAGACATTGGGTAACGAGGAGAAAGTACAGTGAGACAGAGGCACCAGAGGCACAAGAGCTGGTGTCCACCACAGATTTCCAGCAGGAATTGTGCCCCTGGATCTAGCTGCAGAGTGGAGTGAGATCTGTGCACATTCAGTCCCCAAACTGTGCGGGGTTCTGCTGTACTCCCAGACACCACCCAAGCAGTGGGGTCAGAAGAGTCTGAGTGACCTTCGGAGAGCTACCAGGGTCAGAGTCGTCCAGGGTCAGACTCTTCTGGCCCATCTCAGTCTCCTTCCTCAGCCCCCAGGGAGGAGGAAACTGCCCAGCAGGCGTCCTGCCCAAGCCTGGCCCTGTCCTCTTTAAAATGCATTTCTAAGCCTCAAATCTGAAGTTACCAGGAGCCTCTGGCTCCTTTGTGACTGGAATCCCTGTGGGCGGGAAGTCTCTTTGAGAATGCAGGAGGGTCACAGACTAAAAGCAGCTGCGGTGGGAAAATCAGCAAAGACTGAGCAAGGCAGCAAAGTCTGTGTAGGCAGCCTCTCTCTTCCCTGCCCTGTCAGCTCAGAGAGACAAAAGTTAGACAGTCTTCCCTCAGGACCTGTAAGGGACAGTCCCACAACCCCTCGGACACCAAGCTTCCAGGATGCCCAAACCCTAGTGGGAAAGGATGGTTGCAGGGGCCTGTGCACATCCTCTGAGGTCCTTCCTTCATCTCCAGGTGGCTCACAGCACCACAGGCACTCGTAAGTGCCGGGTGGATGCCTGCTGTCCATACGCGTCAGGGAATAATGGCAAGAAAAAATCTGAGCACGCTCTTTCCAGACGCGATTTTTCCCCAAAGACTATGGATCTGCAGTTGATTTGCAGTTGGGATGCTGAACCTTATTCACAGAGTGCCCTGTGTGTGCTCAGACTGGCAGTGTAGACCCAGAATCCAGCACAAGAGCATCTGAGTGAAGCAGTGGATGCGTGTGTAAGGCATGCTCAGGTCAGGCCCATGCTCCTGTATATGCTGGTGTCCTGTATATGCTTGTGTGTGTGTGAACACACACACACACACACACACCCCTCTATACTGCTGACAACATGGGAACGTGATGCTGAGGTGGCCCATGACAACAGCCTGGTCCTCAGGGTTCGTTGTGGATTGTGTCTAGATGTCCCCAAAGCCTCATGCAGTCATATATGGGGCTTTCTCAGGTGGCTGAATCTAGGGTGTGTGACACTGGAATTGATTCATGATGCAGTGGCAGGATCAAGGACGCTAGGATCAAGGGTGTGAGTGCTCCCCACCCTGAGAAGCCTGGACAAGATGTATAGGAAGAGCTGTGGCCATGCCTTGTGCCACCTTCTGCCCACCATGAACTGTTTCTCCTCTGTGATACCCCTCTGCCAGCCCACCCTGCCTGGGGGCCAGCTGATCTGTGGACGGAAACTTCTACAAACTATGAACTAAATTAACTTTTCCTCCCTTAACTTGTGGATGTTCGGTATATTGTCTCAGCAACAAAAAAAGTAACTAAGACAGAATTAAAAGCTCAGAGAGTACTGCATCCACTGGCAACTTTTCTGCTTTTGCTCATGAAAGCCAAAGCCAGCCTTGGAGGGAACATGCCTGACCTCTGTCCAGGCGACTCCCATCCACTATGGCCTTCTTAAGTGTCACCAGAAGCCTGTGACTCAGTGTTGCCCACTGGGCCTGAGGACAGCTCCACAGACCTAGGGCCCCCATTCTCTCTAGTGGGCCAGGGCAGAGCTGAGAGCCTGCAGGGAGAAATCTCCTGGGAGTCTCATGTTTAGATTAAATATTCACATTGGCTTTGCATTTGATTCTAAAATATGCGTATGTGCTTTAACATAAAAATTAACACATTCCTCTCTCCCCATGTGTACTATTAAAATCACCACCCCAGGATGATGTGGCCATCTTGCCCTGTGGCTTCCTTGGCTTAGGTTACCCACCAGGTTTAAGGACCAAGGTTTAGGTCCTTAACAACTTGGTGTTCTCTTTCAATAAAGTTACAAATGTTCCATCCTTAAAACCCAACCCATTAGCAGTGTCAGCTCCCCACCCCAGGCTCAGCAGAGCCTTACCAAACAGATACCCAGGCCCAGAGGGGTCACCAGCCTTTCATGCACATTCACACCTCTACATCTGCCTCGGTGCCGTTTTGTGTTTTTCAGTATCACCTTTTCATTTACACGTATTTCAGGAAACAGAAAATTGACTAAGACTACCATGACGTGATTATTGAATCTGAGTATTGACTGCTCCTCAAACTGCAGGAGCTGAATGAGTTGGTGGCACACCCAGATTTCAAATGCTCTTACTAGCCTGCAAACCGTGCTTTTCCTTGGCAGTTTTCAACAACCCTGGAAGTAAGGAGCGTAGACATTACCACTGTCTCCCTTCTGACTGCCTGCAGTGTAAGGAGGCGCTGTCCAAGCTCCATCTGATACTGACATGTGGGCTTTTAGGTAGCTGTGCTGTGACTTATGTTCCCAGTCCTGAAAATGCTCTTAACCACAGTTTACAGGTCACAGGACTTGAAGGAGACTCTGTTCAACATCTTAGTTAGGGCCACGAATATCAGCCAGAGGGAAGTTAGAGTGTCGCACGGGGCGCTGACAAAGCCAGGCCAAGGTCATGGGCTGGATGTGAGCAGCAGGTTGCATCACCAGCCCTACCTCTGCCCCTGCACCTGGGTCTAGACCTTAAACCAAGGCCTGGAGAGGCCGGTGGCTCTAGGGCAAAGACACCGAGGCTAATGCTCTTTTGGGGGCTGTGACTCCTCCACGGAAGGGTTAAAGGTGGAGCAAGGGCTGGAGATGCCACACTTGGTATGTCCTTCAGCACGGAGACAGGGCACTGGACACTGTCCTTCAGAAGCTGCTTTCCACCCTGCTGGCTCCAGGAGTCAGGCACCAAGATGGTGTGGTTGCCATCTGCACAGCTGTCCTCAGCAAAGCAGTGTTTTCGGTTACTTAGTGCTTATGCAGGTAGCAATAGATTATATTCACACTTACCATATTTATCTGCATTTTCTTTAAAATGTATAATCAGCTTACCAAAAAGAGACCAGCACTCCCATGTGCACTGCAGGACCATCCACGGTAGCCACCCTGTCCACTGATGGATGAACAATGAAGAAAAGGTGGCAGATCGTAATACTCTTCAGCCACAAAGAGAGCAGAGTCCTATCATCGGCTGCAGAATGGCTGGAACTAGGGGACGTTATGCTAAGAGAAACCAGACAGGCACAGAAAGAAAACTCTGCATGTTTTCCTTCCTAAGCGTAAGCTAACATGGTTGATCTCAGAGTAGGAGAGAGGAGCATGGTGGCCCCTAGGAGGAGTGGAGGGGATGGAGGGGGGCAAGGGCAGGCACCACCGAGTCACTGGAGAGGAGGGCGACTTGCCTGCTCTGTAGCACAGGGCTGTGGGGATGGCAAACAGCACCACACGTGTCTTTGGAGGAGTGGGCGGGAAGAGCTTGAAGGCTCCAAAGAGAGAAACAACAGGGGTGGGGATGCAACACCTTGCTTCCCTCTGTGCGCCATGGACGCGCGGGAGAGACTACCCTTCCTCTACCCTGTAAGCATGAACAGCTATTAACTAGAAAAATAAAATTTAAAAATATGGGTTATCCTGGAACAGTTCCTTGTGACTGGGATTTTCCTTGCATTGCAGAGGAAGACGCTGCCAGGTGACAGGGACAGCCAGTCTCAGGCAGGTGCCTGTGTGAGCCCAGGGCCCTTGCACACCCTCAAACCCTGCACTGCACTGTAGCCCTCGTGACTGACAGCGTGGCCCCGTGAAGTTTTCACATCAGGAGCTCAGTGTGATATGCGAGTGTTCTGCTTCGCATCTCTGTGAACAGGAACTGGGGCCCAGAGGGCTCGGGCAGCAGGTGGGAACAGAAAGTCAGGTCATGGCTTCTCTCTCTCATGTTCATCACTTCCTACGGCTTTCGTTGCAAGTGTTTTTAAAAACTTGTCATTGTTTAAAGTAATGAAATAATAAGAATGAGGTAAAGCAAAAAATATCAGGGACTTCATGTATCCAGATTGAAGAGGTATTAATTTTTTACAGGTTTACGTCAAATCCTAAGAGAGGAAGCACTAAGCTATGATGTGCTCCCCCTGCTGCCCCGCGCCCTGACCTCTCCTTCTGCCTCACCTGTGTGTGAGACTCTGCCTCAATGGCTCAGTTCTGTGTTTTTCAGCCTCCATCCCCCTCCCCAGGGTTCCACCTGAGACTTTTTCATCGAGGTGGATCTAAGGCATCTGTCTTTTCTTAAATGTAGCTCTTTGCACACAAATCTTGTTTGAGTGGGAGCAAGGTCCATCCAGCAGGGCCTCTGAAACCCTCCGCCCTTCCTCTCTGTTCTTGGGCAAGGCCTTGTTGTTTCAAGTGAGGAGAGATTTCCTAACTGAATCCATAGAACACTTTCTGCTCCGCCGGCCATGCTCAAGCATTTAAACCTTAATTTCCCCAACCTCAGTGAGTTTCCCAAAGGCAAAGGATTGTGTGAGGAGGATCCAGTTTCCCTAAAGCGTTTGTGTGGAATTTCAGCAGCACACAGCCTGGTAAGCCAGTGACGCAGGGAGCCCAAGAGAAGATGCTTCTGTGTATTGAGTCCAGGTCAGGCTCACTTGCTATCACTGACACTGGAAACGGGTTCTCATGGGGTCAGGATGTGCTTAGTGCTTCTTGGCTTGATTGTCCTCTAGTGTTTATCTGAATGGGGCATGTCATTTCAGGTCATTCTGGTGGCGGGCTGCCTCATGCAAACCACTACAGTGGACTGAAAGCCACATGACAAAACCCATGCTCAAAGATATTCCACTCTCACATTTAGAGAATTTTAAAACCTGCCCTGAAAACTGACATTATGTAGCTGAGCCCTCATGTTGGGCCAGACACTGTGCTGAGCTATCTCCCATCCAGCGAATCGCACAGCCTCGCCCCTTCGAGGGGCCTCACCCTGTCACACAGCACCAGGCTGTCTGGCCACGGGCCGTCTGTTCCAGCCAGTGCCGCCTTTACTGCTTACAGTGGCCTGGCCATCGCATGCCCACCCACCGTGGCTCTCAGCGGTGCCCTGGGCCTTGCCAGGTTGGGATAAGGAGCCAGCTCCATCACTCCTCCCAGAAAGGTGGCCCCTGTGGGCACCAGGCCTGCTTGTCAGAGCCACCTGCTGGCCGCCACACTGCAGCACCAGATCTCCCGGACACCACAGGCATCCAGGCTGGCCTTCCGGGTCCTGGGGCCAGGCCCACAGCTTCGCCTCTTCCTGACCATCAGACCCAAGTGCTTGCAGGGAGTAAGCTCCAGCCCAGAGCACAGCACAGTGGGTGCACAGTGTGGACACCTGAATGCTAATTGCTACAACACTAACAGGCTGCCATGTCCAAGCCGATCAATGTGTTTCAGGAAGCCAGCACACCCTGGCTCCCGGGCAGCTTGTGTTGGCTCTGCATAGCCAACGACAGACGTCTGGAACTCGTTCCACCTCCCTCGCCCCATGGGGCTGACTGAGTGGCTCATACATTGGAATTGGCCTCCCAACCATCTCCCATCTGTCTGGTCTCTTGAGGAAAACCCTGTACTGGGGAAATGACCTGACCCAGAACCTGAGTGTGCCCCTGCCTGTCCGCTGGACATGTCTTCACCCAGTGCATGGCCAGCAAACAGAAATGGGATGCGTGTGCAGAGGCTGTGAAGGTGCCCCTTGGCTTGGCGAGGTAGCTGTGTGAAAGGAGAAACCAGTAATACGATTTTGAAACTGGCACTTATAAAGCACCTAGCAACGTTTTCTGACTCAGTGACATACTGAGACTGTTGGGACAACATATTAGAAGGCAACCTATGGAAATTTAGCCAGACGAGAGTCATGATGTCAAATAGTTTCATGTAGATTAAACTGAGATGAGGACTTAGCATGAAAACATGCCACAGTGAGTGCCTACAAAGGCAGCCTCTGATGACTGCTGCCAGTCTACTCCGCCACTGTACAACTAGTACTGAAACGCTGAGTGATGCAAGCTTGGCCACCTGGGAGTCCAGACATCCTGTAGCCTGACCATCCCACAGCCAGACCATCCCGCAGCTTGACAGTGCAGCAGCCTAAACATGCAGCAGCCCAGCCACCCCACAACCTGGCCATCCTAAAGCCTGGCCCGCCCATCTCATAACCCTGTACCCAGCAGCTTCTCATACATCTGCCTGGAGCCACCCAAAATCCACTGCCAGGCCAGGAAGCACAGCAAGGCACAGACGCCCTCGTCACTCAACAGGAGCCCCCTGTGCTCAACCCCATGTTTTCCCCATTTACTTTTATTAATTCCAGTCACTTATTTATTTTGAAGCACTGATTAGGAACCTCCCATGCCACCCCCCTTGGGTTGCTAGGGATAGAAGACATGGTCCTTCCCTTGGGAGGAGGGCAGTGTGCTGAATTTTAAACAGCTCGTTGCCCTGGGACCCAAGCTTTAGACTTGTGCCTTTGCCGAGTGAGGTCATGTGGGTCTGTCGACCTCCGCAGAGCCCTCCTGGCTCAGTGGATGGGCTCCATCCTCACGCGCATCAAGAGTCGGAGCCCAGGTCCCGGCTGGCTGCAGGACCAGCCTACCCAGGACAGAGACTCACGCAGCCTGCTCCTGAGATGCCATGCTCAGCTGACCTTGTTAGGGATGCTAGCTTAAGAGTGGGCCAGAATGAGGAGTAAGGAGGAGATGGACTCCGCCTCCCACACACAGCAGGCTGGAGACTTTCTCCCATTTATGAAAAATGAAGAAGGGAAAGGGCATTTGTATGAGGCTGGCAGGAGGCAGAATTCCAGCTGGGGGAGGGTCCTTCTTCCTACAGACTGAGCATCTCAGATCTGTGACAAGAGCTAATTTTAGAAAAATGATGCTCCAAAGAAAATGACTCCTGTGGCCTATTACAATACACTAGTGTCTTGCTAGAGCTAGCACACACATTTTTATCATTTCAACATTAAAATATCAAGACTGAGGGTTAGTGCAGGCAACATACACACACACATATACACACAGGCATGCAGAAAAAACCCACAGGAGTTTCTCAGACTCACAGGAAACCTGGTCGGCTAGTGCTTGTGGCATGCACATCCATCAAAATGTATTTAAAAGAAAAGTCTCCATTCATGAAAACTGATGGTGAAGCTCATGGACCTCAGGCATGAGGGGGACACCATGAAGGGGCACAGCCCAGACCGACTTCGCTTCACCCTTGGAGGAAAGGAGAAGCCGGCTGCAGTAAACCCCGCTGCACTGTGCTGTGCGGCAGCAGCAGTGCTCACATTTCATAACTGCATCTGACAACTGGTGATAAATTGTGCCCTTTGCAAAGCGTGGTTTCCTTCAGGACAACTGAAGAAAGAATTTGAGCACCCCGTGGTCTGAGGACAGGACGAGGAATTCGGCCTCTTCCTTGACTGGGGCCTCAGTGTCAAGCTCAGGGCACACTGCCTGCCGCAGCTGAGCCCTCGGAGTGCGTGCCTTCCACACATGGTGGGGGTGATTTTGCCTGCAGACATAGAAGTGTCCTGGAAACTGGGCGATACCAGGAAGACGCGGGAGAAGAGCTGGGGAATGAAGAACAGTAGCGCAGCAGAGAGCATGCGAAGGGCATCGGCGCCTTCTGCTGCCAGGCCAGAACCTTGGACTCAAAAGCCCAGTGTGTCTGCCTTATGGATCACCTCGCCCAACCCCTTCCCAGGGGAGCAATGGCAAAAGCTCAACAGCCGAGGTCACTTAAACTACTGTCCACCAAATACACAAGGAGTCTGGTCAGGGAGCACTTCCCATGGGCGCCTGGGGACAGGCAGGCGATTTGCCTGCCAGACTTCTACCACCGTCTTGGTTACTTTTCTCTCATTGCTGAGACAAAATACCCAACACCCAAAATGAAGGAAAGAAAGATTTATTTAGCTTACAGTTTGTGGAGGTTTCAGTTCATACTTGGCTCTCTCAGAGGCAGAGTGGCACATGGCAGAGGGCAAAACGTTCAGGGCAGCAGAGCACAGCAAAAGCAACCAGTAAAAGGGAGGAACAGCTGCAAGCAGCCTCCTTTTCTCCCCTACATTGTAAACAGCCTACCCCTGCCCAGGGAGCGTGTACCTCTCACATAACCTCCATGTCCTCCCCTTCCACAGGCTCAGGATGTGTACAAAGTAAGCACCCTGGCTTCCTGCTGAATCACTCAGCCAAACCTCTGAACTCCCCAAGTTGACACAATGTATCAACCATAACACACCCCCAGTGCCATTTATATCATAGCAGCTGGGGACAGTGAGCACAGTGAGTGTGACAGGTGACTTTGCTTGAGCCATATCATCATACCTCAAACAGACTGTATCAGGGGAAGGATGCCTCCTGTTGCCGGGCCACCACCTCCTTCCTGTAGATGCTGTAGTCCTTCCCAGAAGAGGGAAGGCATGCTGGGCTTCAGCACTGGGCAGGTTTCCTCCTCTCTCTCCTGGATTTGGTGCAAATCTGCTGGTGCTGGAGACCCATGCCCCCTGGAGCAGCTGGATGTGCTGCTGCCTGGAGGTGAATCCATCTGGCCAAATGGTCCCTGGCTCGTGAGAGGAAGGCCGCAGCTCTAGAAGCCCCAGCAGAGGCTTCTGGATGACAGAGCTCAAACCTGTCACGAGGGGGGGAGGGGACCCACTGCTTTCTGCAATCACTGAGCCATATCCTGCTGCACGGCATCTCTCGAGGAACTGTCCTCCCTTGTGCCAGGATAGGAGCTACAGCCCTTTGCAGAGCTCGGCCAGTGCACGAGCACCCCGTCCACCTCCTGAAGAACCAACCAGCTGGGGCCCTGGGCCCAGGCTGTCCTTTTCTTTCCACTGTCCCCAGCCAAGCTCTCGTTACCCCTCCCCATCATAGCTGCCACCTCTTCCCCAAAGATCGAGGCCGCCCTCTCCGCAGGAAATGAGGCACAGTCACACAATGAGGACAGTGTCTCGTTGGCAGCAAACTTCAAGGGCTACTGAGCAGTTTCCCCTTCTCAGCGGGTCCCCTGCAGCTCCCTCCCAGCAGCTCGGTTTGGTTTCTTTCACCTCTGTCCATTCTGCGCACACTTCACTTTGTCTCTCAAATGAGTGCTGGGAGCATAAACTTGCCTTCCTTCTCCAGGAGTACAGGAAACCAGGTGATGGCAGTTCCCAGCTACAGCAGGAAGGCGTTCTTTAATCTGTGGCTGCAGCCTGGCGCAGTGCAGTGGTCGTTCCCAGTGCCTGAAAATCTCCAGTAATTTCCTGGGTGATAGACGGTGCTTGCTGTCTTAGTGCGGGGCCTCATCTAGACCCATGGACAGCTTCTGGTTGGGCACTGATCCCCAGAAAGACCATCCAAGCAAAATTGCAGGGTTGCTCCTTGGGCCAGGAAGGCCTCAAGGCAAGAGAGGTGGCCTACAGATGGTGGGGTTCAGTCATGTGAACACCATCAGTGTCGTGCCCACATAACAAAACCCCAGTAAAACTGATTCCAGAGCTGAGCTGAGCCTTCTGGTTGGTAGGTTTGGTTGTGCCAGGAGGAGCGTGCACCCAGATCCCAGCTGTCCCCTCTAGACCTCACCCATGTGCAACTGTGTGGGTCAGTCTTGACTATCCACCCAACTGCACTGACCTCACCTAGGGTTTAATTCTGTTGTGTCCTCAAGAGGAGGTACAGTGGGAGGGTAGCGAGGAGGGCTTAGCCGCGGGGTGCTGCTTGTGGTACCTGACTCCTTCCTGTCAGTCTCTGCACTGGCTCTCTGCCTCCTACGAGCTGCTTCCCTTGGCTACACCATGTTTCTATCTTGGAGCTGACCTCTGAAACATAGGTTGATAAACCTCTCCCGCAAATTGCAATTCTGACAGTTGGGGATTTTGTCTCAGTAACAGGAAAGCCTATACCTATGCTTTACGATAAAAAAGTATTCTTAAGTATTACACTCCCTTAACTTCTGTTAGTCTTTCCAACCTACTACCAAAGCTGAAAAGGGCCACAGGAACCTCCTAGATTGAAGGTGGCCTGGGTACCCCACAGGCGGTTGGCATGGGCAGCAAAGCTGGTCTTGGGCGTGACAGCACTGGTGGTGTATCACAATTACCTTCACTGTGGTGGAAACAGAAATGCTGTTATTAAGGGTACTTTTCCAACTTCTATTAGATATCTGGAAACACTGGAACGTGCTTCCAGCCCTTTTTGCTGGCACTGCAGGTTAGCACTTAGTTCCTGTGTGGACAGGTCAGGCGGGTGGTGTCCAGGCACCCCCACCACGGGGGCTCTGAACACCAGCAGACTCATCACCAAGTCCCAGTGAGACATCCGCAGAGCGGCAGAGTGAGTACTTAGAACCTTCAACAGCCTTGGACATTTCAGGGACATTTGGGCGCAAGAGGAAATGCAAAGGTACCAGACAGTGAAGAATTAGGCAGGGAGGATCCTTTACCACAGATGCAGGAGGAGCCTAATTTAGGAATGAGAACTTCAGCGGGTATGAGGAGCAGATGGACTGTGAATTTAGAGTTAAAAGCGTGAGCCCTAGAATCAAGCAGATGGGTTTGAATTTTCTGCGGCCTGCAATCTCTGACGCTTTATTTAACCTCTCTGGATCTCTGACGCTTTGAGTTATTTAACCTCTCTGGGCCTGTTTCCTCATCCAGACGCTGAAACAACAGGTGTCCCAACCTTATGAGATGCTGAAGAACCAAAGGAGATCACCCCAGACTCATGTAAGGACAGGCGCTTCTCCCACGCTCACTTCCTGTCACTGGCGGCCCCATGCTGGCTGCAGCGGTAGGAGGGTGACGTCTGAGGCGCTGCTGAGGTCCACGGGCACACACCTGGCATGACACTCGCCGGAAAACACGGTCACCGGAGCACTGTTTCACTCGGTGTCACCGGTGGCCTCTGGGGCTGGGGAGAGGCATCGTGGGTCAGACCTGGCTGTCACTCCCCAGAATGAATGCACAGAGTTGCTCCTGGGGCACAGCCAGCTCAGAGCCTCAGGACGACTCCGGAGAGGTGCTTTGCCAAGATGGGGCTCTGTGGACGCTCATGCCAACGCTTGCCTGTCGGCTGGCCCAGAGGGCAGCTTGTGGGGAAGGGGCAGACCCGAGTCCGGAACAGATGCTCAGGTTCCTGGGGCACCTGCTGGCGGTTCTTCTCTCCCAGGACTCCGCATGGATGGGGGACCCTGGCTGGACGGGTCCAGAGATCTCTGGCTGACCCGAATTCAGCCACCCTGCTTGTTTTGGCTTCTGCTACACCGTAAGCACCCCACGCTGGGTGTCCTGTCCACGCAGCTGCTAACCTCAGCTCTCGCCTGTTTTTCAGGTTCCTCGGCCTCCCGCCTCCGCCTCCGGACCCGGAGCTGACCCCAGCGATCTGCCATGAAACCACACCTGAAGCAATGGAGGCAGTGCATGCTCTTCGGGATATTTGCGTGGGGGCTCCTTTTCTTGGCGATCTTCATCTACTTCACCGACAGCAACCCCGCTGAGCCCGCGCCCAGCACCCTGTCCTTCCCAGAGACTCGGCTGCTGCTGCCGGCGCAGGGCAGACAGCGCGCCATCATGGGCGCCATGGGGGGCGCCGCGCTCGAACCCGCCCCGCCGCGCGCGCGCCTCGCCGGCCCAGCTCACGCAGCACCCGCGGACGCGCAGGAAGCGGACCCGGCCCAGGGCGGCCCCGAGCGGGAGGACGCGTTCTTCGCGCCCCAGGTCGGGAGGAAATCCCAAAGCGCCTTCTACCCTGAGGAGGACGGCGACTACTTCTTTCTAGGAGAGCCGGGTGGGCGCGCGTCCCCGGGCCAGGCCTCCCCGCGGCGCGCCCGCTCCGTAGGCCCGGTACCAGGCCGGCGCGCGCACAGGAGTGACCGGGGCCGCGGGCCGCGTCCGCCCAGAGCCCTGGACGTGGAGCGGCCGGCCGCGGCCCTGCCCGGCGCGCTGCTGCGGCGGCTGTGGACCGGCGAGGCCTCGGCGCGCATGCTGAGCCCGCGCCTGCAGAAGGCCATGCGCGACTACGTGCGCGCCAACAAGCACGGCGTGCGGTTCCGCGGCCGGCACGCGCCGCGCAGGGCCCCAGCCGAGCTGCTGTGCGCGCTCCGGCGCGCGCGCCCGCGCACCCTGGATGGCACTGAGCCGCCCTTCGCCGCGCTTGGGTGGCGGAGTCTGGTGCCCGCCACCCCCCTGAGCCAGCTGCACACGCGCGGCCTGCACAGCTGCGCCGTGGTCATGTCGGCTGGCGCCATCCTCAACTCCTCGCTGGGCGCGGAGATCGGTGGGTGTCCGGCGCGCTGGGACTGCTGGAGGCCCTGGAGGCCACGGGCCAGGAACTGGGGCAGGGCTTGGAGGTTCCGGGGCAGCGGGTGTGGCCCCCAGGCTGTGAGTCCGTCTTCCTGGTCCTCTCCACTGCACTGGTCCCCAGCCACTTACGCACAGATAACCTGTGCCCCGTCAGTGTGCCCTTGACCACCCCCAAAGACCGGAAGACAAGGAGTCCCCAGCGGGACAAGGGGGAAGGGAGGTGCTCACCGGGGATTCTAACCAAAGGGAGCTTGCACTATGAGGATTCGAGGCTCAGACCAGGAACCTATGTCCAAGGCTCCTTGAAGAGGGGAGCACGGCTGCAGGGGCAGCTCCCTCAGGACCTGGCCTGGATCCCCACCAGGGCACTCGGTGGCAGCCTCCTAAGAACAGGGAACAAGGCTCCTGAGTCTCCACTGTTCTGGGAGGCCTGCACATGTGGAGTTCAGAGGTGGAAAGGCAGGTCAGGCAGGGATGGTGGGTGCGCAGGTCTGGAGGTACCGTGTGCCCAGAGGCAGGGCCCAGCAGAGCTCTGCAGGTTCTTAAGGGAGAACCCTCCCTCAGGACACTCTTGCTTTTGTCCTCAAAGCTGACAGGGTGAGGCCCAGGGTTGTTGGAAGTACTCTCTTCTCCTCAAGTCAGCTGCTTTGTGTGTCGCCACACCCAGATCCAGACCTTGTCAGTAACATCTCTAACCAACTCTGGCCCCACAGCCCGTGCAGGTGTCACAAAGTCAGCACCAGTGTCTGCTTGGACTATAGGCATCTGTGTCCCCCAGTTGAAGAGTAGAGTGGGGCAAGGTGGAGGAGGCACAGTCCCCACCACACAGCAGCCTCATGGGCTGGCAGGGGTCCATCCCCATGGGTCACATGCACTCCACCGTCCTGCCTGCACTCCCCTCCTGGGCTGAGGGACCCAGCTTCTCCCTCAGGCTCTTCTCTCTACTGCTGGAGGCACTGGACACCTTGGCTCCAGGCTTCTCCCTGTACCAGGGAGTTCTGTTAACTGCCCTGCATCCTGGAAGAGAGGCTGTCAGTGGCTGTCTTGGAACAGGAGACCCCACCGTGGGCAGGCTGGGAAGGCAGACTCTGCTCATGTTCTGTCAGGGAGGCCGAGTGGGGAGGTTCTTCACCCAGAAACCCTGAGTTGACACCTGGGCTTGTGGCTCGAGGTCCCCAAGTCAGGACACTATCCCAGGCTCACAACACCGTGTTGCACATGCTTGTAGCCAAGGCCGGAGCGGGGCGCCTGCAGTTTACTAGGGAAGAGCAGCGGTTTAGAGGTCCCCAGGGTGGAATCACAGCAGGTCTGTCCCCACTTTAGGACCAGTGTTGATAATGGCGAGGAGGAATTGAAGTGTGGTGCGGTGAGGCAGGCAACAGCTCTCCTTCAATTGGGTTTTGTTTTAAACTCCCCTGCATCGTAAATACAATGTTTGGGCTGCTCCTGCACGCCAGGGAGAATCCCTTTGCTTTTTATTCCTCTGCAAGTATCCCTGGCGAGAGGCTTTGAAATGATTCTGGACTTGGAAACGAGCTTGAAAGATGACTCTGGGAAGTCTGTGCTTCTGGGAAGAGTGAAGAGCTAGGATTGCCTTTTTGCTTCTGCTGGTTTCCATTCCACCTGGGTCGTGTGCCCTGCCATGAGGCTTCGTGACAAGAATGGGGAGTCCTAAGTGAAGATCGTGCCTGGAGAGGCCTTAAAACCCTCCGTCTTGCTCTGCCTGGATCCCTCGAGCCAGATTAGGCACCTACATTTTCAGGACATAGCTGCAGCATAAAACTTGTTGAAAGCAAAGGCCTTCCTCTCCTTTCCGTAGTCTGGCATTGCTGTGGCCAGGTGGCACCCTCTGCTTCATCCTTGAAGGTGGCAGTGGTCAGTGCAGACCCAAGGGGCTTCCTGGGTACACAGTAAAGACAAGTCTGTGCACATGTGTATGCAGCCACTCAGGTTGGCCCTCAGTATATACCTGTGAGTCAGGTCCTTGAAGGTCAAGGACTTGCCAAGGTCGTGGTCAGATGAGGGCTTCAGCCGAGCTGGAAGGTGCCCACCAGAGTGCCTGCCATGTTAGGATGGCTGGAGAGGCTGATGGGGGAATCCTGCTGCACTGCAGAGAAGTCTGGTCTGTAGGAGGGGGCAGCCCCAATGGGAGGCGAAACACCCGGCCTGTACACTGTGCGTGAGGTTACAAGGTAGGGGCCTTGTCTTACAGCCGTCAACTTCCCACTGGCTCCTGTGCTGGAGGCAGAGGTGGATAAGGCACAGGAACGGCCCGCAACCCTGTACAGATCATGTACAAACGAGCCCCACATCCCAGGAGGAGGGGAGGGCAGTGCAGGAGGCCTGAGCCACTGCGAGGCCTGGCTGGGCAGAGGGAGGCGGGCGTGAGGGCAGGATGGCCGCTCCAGACTTGCGGTTGGGCTGGAGACTGGCACCAGGAAGCAGAGAAGCCAAGCGCAGCGTGATGGGAAGGCGGGGGACCTACGGCACAGGCGGGCGGGAGTAAGAGAGCTGTGGAGGCGGCATAGGGTGTCCCTGTGGGCCTCATGGTACAGGAAGTGACCTCTCAGTGGCTCTCAGCAGAGCCCCAGCTCTGGGAGTTCATCGGAACTGCTCCATGCTCCATAGTGCTGGCTGCGGCAACCACATGGTCCTAGGTGCAGGGATATGCGGTTGCTCCACTCCCAGACAAGCAGAGTGTGGTCCGCAGTCCCGTGGGTGGAGCCTGGCCGCCATCCTGGCAGTCAGGACACTGAACCTGCCACCTGGCCCAGGACCAGTGCTGCCTCTGACTTGGCCTTGTGTGTGCTAGAACATTAGAGAGGTAGTCACTGAGGCCCAACCCCAGGTGGCCCAAGGTGACCACTGTAGTCTTACTCGTTTGCTGACCAAAGACAAGGAGAACAGGGTGCAAGCCTCGCTGTGCCAGTCCCTGGCCTGGCAGTGCCTGGCAGGAGTGATCTTTGGAATCAGGAACCCTTGGCTGCCATGCCCAAGACCTGCCCCAGAAGCGGCTTCTCCACATACGCCGGTGCAGCTTGTGTACAGTGAACAAGGCCACATGGCCTCTGGTGTCTGTTGCACTGTCAGGCAGTGCCCAGCCCTGAGCCCCTTGCTGCCCATGCCCTCCTGTCCTGCCCTAGCAGGGGCTGCCCTCTGTCCCAACAAACACTGTGATCCAGGGAGCAGCCCGGGGAACTCCTTCCAGGAGGAGGGGAGGGCAACGCAGGAGGCCTGAGCGATACCAGGCTCTTGTCCTTCCTTCTGGCTCCAGCCTGGTGGCTGCAGAAGTGACAGCGGGTACTGTGGGTTGCTCCTCAGCCCAAAGCCCGGCAGGGGTGCCAGCCACCAGGGCATTTCTCACCTCCATGCAGCCCAGGGCAAGGGTGCCTTTCGTGATAGAAGGCCTGAGTGAGGCCCACATAACGGTCAGCCCTTGAGGCTGCGGGTGCAGGCCCTGTGTGAGCGGGGACAGCGAGGGAGCACCTCCTCACTCACAGGGGAGCCTGGTGGGAGATGTAGCTGCACACTTGGGTATTTGGCAGGCATTTTCTCGATGAGAAACTCGGTAAGCCTGTCACTCTGAGGAAAATAATTGGTAGTGTTTGTTGCCAGTGATAAAACCCAACCTTTTAACCATGTGCTTGGAAGCTTCCCTTCCTTGGAGCCTGGTGGAATCCTGGTGCAATTCGCCAGGGAGGCTCTTTGATCCTTGATAATGAAGTGCAACAGTGCTTGGAAGATCTGCCCAACTCACCGACTGGAGAATTTCCAAGTGAGCATTGCTTGAGATTACAAAATTATGCATGGGTCAAAGACACATTTTAACAACAAGATAGACAAATGGATTTTCTGTAACAGAACTAGTTGGATTCTTGGATTTGTACCCATTCACCCATTTGTTTAAATTTTCTAAAAGTCCCCATTTTGGAAGCCTCAGCACAGAGACAAGTGAACTGAGGGGGTCCCGGTGAAGGAGACCACTGGGATGAGGGTTCAGGTTGGGGTGGTAGCAGACCCTCAGTTTCTGCTTACTTAAAATCCAGAGTCATCAGTTTATTAGGAAAAGACAGCTCAGCAGTGTGTTTTTCAGACTCCCTGTTGCTCCAACCTTTAGCAGGTAGCACTTGTCAAGTTTTCGGGCAACATGAAGGGAGAGTGTTCGCGGCCATCTGGGAGGACCCTTAAAATAGTCCCTTCTCTTCTTGGCGCTGTTGCCCAGGCCCCTGCATGGCAGCCAAAGCAACGCATCACAGCAGATGCAACGGGCGTGGCGAGGAGACACCAGCTGTCCCTACAAAGCCGGCCGGCAGAGCTGGAGAGCATTCAGCGCAGTACCAGTCTTCTCACTGCCTTTTAAAATGTAGTTATTTTTATTACAGCGTTACTTAAGTACAAATCAATGCATGAACATTTAAAGTCTTTCTGTTTTACTTTCTAAAGAAATGTGATCTCTATTTTTTCTTAAAGTGGCCCTACAGCTAAAAGTAAGCCTGATATTTGTGTAATCTGATGTTTCTAGCTCAGATATCATTGGGGGTTTTTTGGATACACTATTCAGCACACTATTTAATAAAAACAAATAATAAAGCAGTTCGTTACCAGGAAAAAAGTTGTGAGCAAGTGCTTGAACCGTGAAGTGAAGCAGAGGTCGTTATGGAGAGGGCAGGGGGAGGTGTTTGGGCGGCCTCATTGCACCGCTCTATGGTAGAGGATTCCGCCGCGGGTCTTGGTTCCACAGCTTAGGACGGCCCCTGTGGGCCCCGCATGAGTTCGCTGCATTCTGAGGAGGGAGGAGTATGGCGCTCAGCACTGCCTTTGGGCTCGGGCTCGGCTCGGGCTCGGGCTCGGGCTCGGGCTCAGGTTCAGGTCAGGCTCG